>JAOTRC010000014.1:18555598-18574533 GCA_027497675.1 Cyprinella lutrensis | reverse complement strand
GGTAAAACCCAACTGTTTAACTCTGGGGGAGTGGTAAAATGAGCCTATTTCCAAAAAAAAGTAGAGTATCCCTTTAATGTGAAAACCAGGCAAACGTCATAAGGTGACCTCAGACTATAATATAAAAAAAATTTAAAAGCAGTAGTATCACACCCTGTTAAAAAACATTGTTTTTGCTACACCCAGATTACGCGCTGTGCGACCTTCCCATGCGAGATCAACGCCCCAGAAGAGTGTCTGTGGACAGATTGGGTGACGGAGAAGATCATTCACGGCCGCCAGTCCGACCACTACGCCTGCATCAAGAGAGGAGACGGCTCCTGCGCCTGGTACCGTGGAGTCGCGCCACCCAAGAAAGAGTTTCTGGACGTAGAAGACCCTTAAAGTATCTCTCTCGCCCTCTCCACATCACCCAATCTGAGATTCTTACAAATATCATAGATAAGGTGTAAGTTAATATCGACATAAAGACAAAACTTTACCAAATTGAAATTTAAACATCATAAGGCTAGATTAGTGTACAGTCTTCATTAGATATCGCAACATGAGATAGAATGGAGCGAAAGTAATGACCCCCACCTAAGGCATCGTGTGAGGGACAATCTTTAAAACGAGAGCACTTTCTGCCCCCCCAAAACAGCGCTTAGGTTTCTCTCTGCAAAAAGGACTGAACAATCTCCCCAAACTACAGTCTCTCAGCTCATTTCGCATTTTCAATTTCTGGTATTCTGGTCCAAATCCACCCGGGGTGGTAGTGAGAGTATTACTTTTTGAAGGCAGTGTAATTTCCCAAAGCCATGCCAATTGGTCCACTCAGATAAATGGTGAGGCTGGACTTCCCAGATAGTTCAAAGATGTGCAGGGACCTGGAAAGAACTTAAGACAGCTGGGGTTTGGGAAATAAAAACAAAAAATTAAAGACCAAAGTCGATGTCGATAGACATGAATTTGTGATGGAAACAAAATTTTGCTGCTGACCAAATTATAGAATGTTGAACTGTTGTATATGAAGCTGTTCTTCACATCACCTCCACTGCTTTTCATCATCCTTTCATGGTGCGACCTTCATATATATATGAAAAATGAAGGAACAACAATGTTAACATCTATTATTCCGGCGACAGTTCATAATTAATTAGCAATATACAATAAATTCCTCTAATTCGATTTTCTTATTCACATTTCTGAATCAATCATCCCTAATGTTTTGTTAGTATGTTTGTTTACCTTTTTGAACCTTTAACTCGTCTCAAACACCTTCGATGAGTCCGTTTTATGCATTTATTCCTCCGTTAATAGTTCAGTGATGATACTATTTAAACTTGTTGCACTTTTTAAAGACAAAACCAAGAGGACTGTCTCCTCTTTTTTGTAACTCTCATTTTCAATGCTTTCGTTCTTGTTTTGCAAATGCTTTAAGCATCAGTTATCTAAGATCCTAGTGAGCTCTTTTACCTTCCGTATTGTCGTTCTTTTACGTGTCATTAGATTATATACCCGAAGAGGTATGCAAGACTTTAGTTGCCATGGCAATGGGAAGACCCTTGTTTTGCCCTAGAGTAAAACAAGGCTGATTGGATTGGCATGCAAAGACACAGGCCTATAGCATGCGTTGAGAAAGAGGAAGCAAAGAGCGAGGTTCCTTCCTTCTGTGATGTTAATAAACTCAGGAGTTTATTGGCAGCTTGAGAAGAAGGCACTGAGTTGGGTTGTTGCAACTGTCCCCTGATTGGGCGTTGCCAAGTCACGTGATTGACTGAGGGTGAGGCGTTTGAATACTAGTTGCTAGGCGCTTCGTCAGGGTGAACCATGTGTCCCGATGTGGTCATAGTGTTAGAGAGAAAAAGAGAGAGAGGGAGTAGACAGACCGCTGATGAACTGACGAAAGCAACAATAAAAGTGTTGATCCATTGGGACGATGTAATGCATCACAATCATTGTATAAAATCAACACAGAGATCATTTGTATTGACAAAGGGAGCATTCTTATGGGGTAATCGTTCAATTCATGCCTTTCTATTTTGGCTATCAGTGTTCCAGCATAAATGTATGAAGCTTTTTTTGCTTTCTTTTTGCTTAAAGTGTAATTTAAATTAAGATTTTTGTTTCAATATCCTCGTTTCTTTCTTCATACCACAAGCATTGTCATAACTCTTACGAATAGGCTATATAAATCTACAAGGTTAATGTTTAATATGCATCGAGCTATAACTACTTAAACTGCTTTGTATTAATTGTTATTGAACTTTAATGGCGTAAGTTAAATGATTTTGTTTCTACTTTTTTAAAAATGTGTTATTACCTTTGATTTATATGATCATCGAGTCATTTTTACCAGTCTTTGTCTTTCTCTTTTATGATTTGCTGAAAAGAGCAGGAATGTGAGGCCTAGTGTCTGAACCACGATACGAGTTGTGGTAGAAGAACCCGACTATGCATGTCTTTGATGCTTTTTGTAATTCCATGTGGATGTTCACTTGACGGATAAATATACAGTATTATCAAATAAAACATTAAACTACATCAGCTCGTCCCATTCGTTTTTTTTTTAAGTCTGAATCTGCATGTGTGGTTCTGAAATATCATCATAAAGTAATATAATTGAAAAATTCATAATTGATTTTTTTTTTATATACATATACAAAATATGTATACATACACAACAACAACAAAGGGACAGCAGTTGTTGTGTTAACTGATGTTGTGGAAATGTGGAAACTTGGCCTTATAGTATGTTTTTGCCCATCAGGGTGAACATTTAATGATCAGATACTGCCCTCATGTGGCAGGAATGAATTGTGAGCGCTAGATAAAATAAACAAGGTCCACTTTGGTTCAACTCCCATGAGTTATCACAGACCTGGGGTTTATTTCGACAGCTGTCTGTTTATTTTATCATCTTATAATGATGAAAACAAGTACATAACTCAGATAGTTCACAGTGAGGGCAGGATTTTTTTCTTCCAAATTAAAGGCACACTGTGAAATGTTCTTTAAATCTGACATTTAATAGACTTTTCTTTCCCCCCTTTATGCTCATAACTGGTATTTCAAACATAAACGTTTGAATGTCTGACAGTTTAAGAAAAACCTGATTAAAATAACTTCCCTGTTGGCTTTAGAAGGTGTTAAAGCATTAAACTTTATATAAAAAAATATCCTGAGAGATGTTTGTGGTAAATGATGGCATTTGAGGGAAACAGTTCTCAGCCATTTTAATCTGTTCCCAATTATTAAGTTCATATACACCAGGAACAGATAACTGAATCAGGTTTATCCAATGTCCATAAAACTCTCTCTAACTCATCTATAGAACAAATCTAACCTTTTCTTTGCAGCAGTCAGGGCCAAATGTTCGAAAGCTGTCCATGAATTATGCTTTAGTGCATTACTTTGTGTCATGAAACAAAACCTCAATTCAAAAAGCTTCTTTTTAGCAACTTCTTTAGCAAAAAAAGAAAAGAAAAAAGAGCTTCTGATTGGGTGATGGCTCATGCATCCAGTCTGGATAGGACAGTGTGATTGGCTGGCACTCACAGGCCCTTGTTGAAGTAGACGTAACTGACACGGTCCCCGTATTGAGAAATGATGGACTCTCTGAGCTCAGGTTCCAGCTTGGTAACAGCCATTGAACTGCAAATCAATGTGCAAATGATTGATTAGTCTGATATGGCTCAGAGACCACAGTTATTGTGATAGCATCTGAAAGGAGCTTTTTGAGAAAGATTATATCCAATCCATTGTATTGGATTGAGCTGCAGTAAAAAAAAAAGCTTCATGCCATAATGAATGTGTGAAGCTCCAAAATTGTCTGCTCTAGTCACTTCTGGTCATTTCTAACTGCCTTGGAAATTGGTAAATATAATACATGTAAATAATTAGAACGGTTTGGGGTCAGTAAGACATTAAAGATCCCCTGACATGGGAATTTTATTATTCTATAATATTCCATGCCCTTATAATGTTAGTATGTTTTTTTAAAAAATAAAAGGCATTTTTTCCTAGCCTGATTTCTCTGATTTGAATGCTCGGTTTGAAGGGGCGTGTCAACAGTGGGATTCAGTGTAACCGTCCACTGCTGTGATTGGCTAACATGCTTGCATATGAAATAGCTACATATTACATATGAAACTCTTTTGAATACTTACTACACTACAGCTATTATACGGTTTTACTAATACAGCTATCGAGATTAACAAATCGTGAGAAGTTTTAAAGTATTTAGATCTCTTACCATCACATAAAATGTTGCCGTGATGAGAGTTGAGCAAGCAGAGGACAGTCTGCTGATCGCGAGAATGAAGATCTCATCATTGCAACGCAGTTTCTGCACTTTCTCTAATGTTTTCACCAATGTAAACACGATGATGTACATCCAGTAAAAGCTTTGTTGTGCGGTGTAACGTGCGTCATTGATTTCATAACGAGTTGTCCAGATAAACTCACGCTGTGTGGAAAGATTGTTCTTTGATCGCTTTATGGAAAGACACTAAATGATGTCTTTCAACAAAATATTTATATTTTATATAAATGTAGCTATTTTGAACTTTCTAAAACGATTGACAATAATAAGAAATGTTTCTTGAGCACCAAATCAGCATACATCTAAAAATATTTCTTTAAGATTGTAATAATCCTAATATCATCATTTATACTGAATTTATATTAAATAAATGCAGCCTTGGCGAGCACAAGAGACCGCAAAAACATTTTTTGTAAACCTTACCAACCCCAAACTTTTGAACGGCTGCGTATATTTGAGAAGCTACTTTAAAAACATACTATCCCTAAAACTAAAAAAAAGATGCTTGAAATGCAAACTTTACCATCTCTGAGGAAACAGTGAACACGCTGCAGGCACCATGAAGATCAGACTGTGAAGCAAAGTAAAGCATGTTGTCATTTCTTTTGCTGAACTAAGATATCATATAATAGCCAAATCAATCAAGAAATGTGATCACATACAATACGCCAACCATCATGACTTGCAGTGGCCCATGAAGAAATGTGATTTTCTGCAACAGTTTTGAAGAAACAAACAAATGCAAAGATGTTAGATATAAAATCATTCATCTATAGGCATTTCTAGCCTTTACAGACCCAGGAATCCCAAAATAAAATAATGAAAATTTAACTAATAAGACTGTCTTTGTAACACTTTATTATGCTACACATTGCACATTCAATTATTAGCTTATCTTAAATCAAATAGTTAGAAATGCCATCAAATTTTCTGGATCAACAGTAACATTTATTGACCTGCATGCATTGATGATAACTGACAAGTTATACGAGACCAACTCAACAGTCGTTGAGGGCTGAGACAGAGTGAATTTATAACAGAAACACCTGCAGATCATAAACTGGCTATTTTATAGCCTCTATATTCCATTATGTGCTCCTTGGACAACATAAGACTCACCTGCATGAATCTGTATTTTTCCAGCCTCTGCATAATAATGGGGAGTATGACTGGAAAGAACAAAGAAAATGGCTCAGGATTCAACATTGACCGCCGGGTGAAGGCTGTTTTATTTTAGCACTGAGATCTGATAACACTGGGCAAACTCTGCACTTACTCATGCCTGGAGCTGCCATGGTAACTCGAGAGATGACCACCTGTGTGATGCCCTTGACGGCTGCTTTCTATGACAAACACAGACAGTATACAGTATTTATTCAGTAACTTAAGAACAGAGAAATGCTAATAGTGTAGAAAGACATCTGATCATTAAACTGATTATTGTAACCATTAAACACATTGAAATCTGTTTAAACAGATGGTTCTGCTCATTAGTTTATATACTCTGGCATGTATGATGCGGTAGCTATAAATTATTATAATAATAAACTTTAACGACATGATGTAAAAAATTATGTAGGCATTTAAGCGGGCATTTGTGTGATTTCTGTTATTCATTTTCAGTTCAATTTAATCTTCTGTAATATATGCAGCTTCTTCAGGGCAGTACTAAATAAAGAATTAATTCCAAATTAATTAATAAAAAACGGTTTCTGCAAGGTTTTACGGTTTAAAAAAGGCTTTATCAGTTTAACGTCTCATCTGATGGACGGTGTTTTTGACAGTATAGTGTCCCCATCACATAGATGTCACATCCCAGACACGTCAGCACGTCCGCCATCTTGGAACGGTCAGCGTATCGTCCCTCACTCACAGTGACAATCAATAATGCCACAACATTGCGCAGCTTCTGGTTGTGAAAGCGCGGACATTTAAATTCCTGAAGAAATGGGATAACCTTTCACAGGTGAGAATCCATTGGTTTGCGTTTTTATATGCATTAACTTAATATTACAGGTTTTTACTATGGTACTTTTTCATTTTTTTCTTTTTACTATCGTAACATTTTAATGGTGTGTTAGCTGACGCCTTCGTCTTGCTGTATAGCGTTTAGCAAAATCATCTACTGAAGTCTATTGCAGACTATAAATATTCATTCTGTCTAACTACAGTTGCAAACACTCAGTCACTTGCTCTTGAATGTCACAGACTTACTTTGACTGTTCCAATATGGCGGATGGCTTAATAGCGGCCCATAGAATACACGTCAATAATGCATCTATATATCACCATCACTATACTGGGAAATTAGGACCCACATAGACCACTGGATGAGCACCCCCTGGTGGCAGAAACCTAATTTCCCTGGAGGTCTCTTATCCAGGTACTGACCAGACTCAAGTTCAACCCTGCTTAGGTTCACTGGGTGACCAGGAAAGAGCTGCAGAGTGATACAACCAATAAATGTTCCTCACCCTTGAGTGGCCCAGTTTATTCCCATCTTCATCGGTCACAGCAATGCCATTCAAAATCTCCCTATATAGGAAAGAATAGACCTGAATATACTAATATCTAGACATATGAACATACTAAGATCAACCAAAGCTGGAAATTGAAAAAGAGGGTCTCACTGTTGTCTCATCATTGGAATGTTGACACAGTTAGCAGCGGCCACAGCAGCGAACGGCACCCAGCGGGCCACCAGTGGAGGAGCTTTCTGAGGAGATAAAGGTTAAAGATGCTGAATTAGAAATGGATGATGTATTACCACTGCAGATAAGACTCTGAATAGAACTGAATAGACAGATAAAATTGATGATGGAAAAAACCCTTTTAATTATTTTTAGCTTCATTTGGTATTTAATTTTGTGAAATATAGTTACAATTTACAGTTACTGTAGCTGATTTTACAGCAGCCATTTCTCCAGTCTTCAGTGTCACATGATGCTTCCCTTAAGTGTTCATTTAAGGCTGAGTAATACCTTTGTGTAGAGGTTCAGCCCCACTGCAGTGGCCAGCGCTGTGCTTGTTGCCGTCACATAAGCTACTCCAATTTGCCTGGGCAAAGGAGATACACACAACACAACCAAAACCCATTTCTGTTACTGAAGCTTATCTGTTATTTGAAGCTTCTTTCCAGACATCTGTAAATAAATCACTAGATGTCTTGGGACAGTCACATTTCAAAGGAGACCTCCTGCGCAAAATGAACCTTTGGTCTATTGGTACCAAGTCAACCGTTCTCTGAGATTTGTTTTCATGATAATCGAATGTAAAGAGTTTTATCTCTAAAAACTGTTTAGCCAATAACGCAAATATGGGGGCATATAATAAGTAAAAAGAAAGATGGCTCCTGTCTGTATACACAAAGTGGACTGTCTTTATAAAGTATCTTCTTATTAAACGGTCTGTACACTTACAAAGTTCTCAATGCTTTGCTCAATGTTTTGCATGTAGGGAGCCTCATTGTGTTACTGTGTTAGTGTGGGGCTATGTTGAGCCTTGTTAGTGTGGTATTTCTTTTTACTTATTATATGCCCCCATATACTAATGTTATTCACTAGAGATAAAACTCTTTAAATTCGATTATCATGAAAACAAATCTCAGAGAACGGTTGACTAGGTACCAATGTGTTATAAGACCAAAGGTTCATTTTGTGCCGGAGTTCTCCTTTAAGTGGTATACACTTTGCATACCTACCATATGAAATGTGATCAAAGTTCATGGAAAGAAAGAAATCTAAGGAACTTAACTTACTTTTGTGTGATGGGGGAGGCAGCATTGCGATTGGTGTAGTTAACTAGAGCGTTGAAAGACTGGTTGACCCACTGCCAGAACACAACAGCAGGAACTGTCCTACAGGACCATAAGAAACGATTAGCTCATCTTAATAATATATGATACCTAAAATAAATATTGGATTTAATTATAATAAAAACAAAAACATTTTAAATGCTGACCTATAAAACTGAAGCATGAACCCTGTGATGGCCATACCCCCAGGCACCTGAAATGACATTCTCCCTATTAAGTTCATCCTGTCACCCGTGTCTGGGTGAAATGCCGAGTCATACAGCTTCTTTGCATAGTGTAGCTGCTCCTCGGTTGTGCCTGGAGGAATAGAGCCAGCTCTGAGGGAACGAGGAAGGGACAGAAAATAAGAGACAGGAAGAAAGGCACACAGATAACCTCATCAAATCAGTGTGTGTTTCTTCACCTGCAGCTCTCCACTAACACTTTGGCTTCATCTAGTCTGGAGTCAGTTAGCACAACAGTGCGCCAGTCCGTGATGTTGAAAAAGTGTTTGAGACGGCCCATGAACGTGGATTGATCCCAGCGTGGGGCGTCGATATCAAAGCCCTTCAATGCTTCCATGGTTCTCTCTCTCCTTCCAAAGAGCCAGAGAAAAAAAGGAAAGGAAAGAAAGAAACAACAACAAAACAACAAATATTCAATACATCAATGGTTTCCAGTTCTAGTCCACAGAGAACAGATCAAACTAAGGTCCATAGAACAAAATAAAAGTGAAGTTTTGAATGAAAATCATGTGACTAAAATCATGTGATCAGACTAAAGTGGTCTGGAAGTGTTTAGCACAAATCAAATGCAATTTTTTTCTATTATTGGGTGACCTAAAAAATGTGGGCTCATTTTCTCCCCCCATTGTGTAATATTATTGTATTTCTAACTGGTTTCTCATCTAACAAAGCAGAGTATCTCGCAATGCTATGAGAAAAGCCAAAAATCATTGCTCTCACGGTGAGGCCAGCTATGCAAACATAAGTATGGATGTCTGGCAAAACAGACAAGGGCTGCGTTTCCCAAAAGCATCGTAAGGCTATGTTGGTCAAAGATCAATTACCATCAATGGTCTCTACAATCAATTTGAATTTAGGCTTGCAATGCTTTTGGGAAATGTCTTGATTAGTAAAATCAAAAGCTGGACTCCTGATTGTCTGACTAACTTATCATCAGTTTAGTCAAAATGAAACTTTTACATAAAAAGTAATTTTTCACAAATAACATGGTTAAAACTATTTGAGGATAATACACTGCAACATCAAGTGTACTTTGCATTAAACATGTAACATGCAGATTGTAATGTATGAATTATAAAGTGTAAAGCAATGCATGAGCAAAGCAGGTGATGGCCAGATGGACCAGATTTGACATTTGTAACATCACCATTTACAGCAGTGAATTGAAAGCACAAGTGCACAAATGGCAATACACAAAACAAACAGGCAAGGACTGATTTTCAATAGGCCCAAACATGTCAAGACAATTTTCATTCTGGTAATTTGTTTCCTTACTGGTTTGACCTGATTTACTTGTATTTTAACACAAAGATGTTTAAAACACACACTCTAATTAAAATAAAATATCACCAAACTAATACAACTACGCAGAGCTTACTACCAACTAGGCTATGTTAACAACAAGCTTACAAGAAAACAGACCTCGCTATGTCATTTCTAAAGTGGTATAAAAAAGTAGGCGTGCGCTTTTAAAACATAAATAATTCTCAAACATAAATAAGTTTTAATTTTCATAAAACCATCCCTGCATTAAACTTACATTAGAATCATGCAAAGTAGAAAGGCTGTAAGTTGTCAAACAGCTTGCATCAGTTCATGTTCACTGTACACAAGCACCCGGATATGCGCTGCCAAAACAAATCAGACAAAACCATAAATATAAAATATGACACGTTAAAATACCTTTATGTAGCGCCGTGATACTCTTGTTTATATCTCGTGGCGCTGCTTCAGTAGTAAAAAACAATGAAGTGATGATGTGGGCTTGCAACAGTAGACGAGCATGTGGCAGTCTATCCTCCAATCCCCGAAGTGAAGAATATCCCTCCCCTTACACTAGTGACAGGATAGGAGGAAGTCTGGCTCATTTCCGCATTGGTTACCTCGAAAAGTAACAGTGGTTACATTTAGCTGTTCATGCTCTAAAATGTTTTAAGTAAAGCATTTCTAACGTGTGTGTACAAATTACGTGTATTGTACTTTTACTATTTAATTTTATTAATGCAGTTTTGTCCATCCCAGTTCCATGTGCAGACGAAAAAAGCACCACGTGTTCACTCCAAATGCTTATCACAAATCGGACTTATCCGAAAGATACGATTCTCTCGTTTCAGAGTCGTTAGCTGAAATCCGAATAGCATATTGCTAGTATATTTTCCCATATATTTATATTTACGTTATATAAATACTATAGAAATTGAAAAATTTGTAAATGCTTGCCTTTTCGAAGGAAATTATTTGAGGAATCGGATTAGAATCGTGCAGGTTCAACTGATTATTTGATTGATTCAAAAGACTCGTCATGTATATTTCCATACATAACTGTACATCACATTAATCTGTATGTATAAACCATGTCATATGGATTTGATCACTGAGTAATATTAGCTGTTAAAATGTTTTCTGTATCAAAATATAGAATTTATAACGATGTTAATTAACATTACATGTATATTTTTTAGTTTAAATCATAGGTTTAAAACAGTTAGCAAAACCCATAGACGGCAAAACCAAAATATTTTTTTTCGTGAACTACGTCAGTTTGCGCCCTTTGGAAATGCACGTAGGTTTGCGTACTACGTCATCCTCTCTTCCCCCTAGTAACCCTCCGCGGCGTCTCAGGGAGGCAGAATCACAAGATGGTGAGTTAAAGCGCTTACAATAAACGAATTACAATCTGTGGACGTTTTTGTTTGAGACTCAACATTATACTCCCCGTCACATTGTGAAATTCAGCCATGTTAGCCGTGTTGTCCGAGGAGAATTGTGGATTTTTTTTTGTAATCGATTGGTATTAAAAGATGAGCAGCGGTTCTCGGTCAAGGATGAGATTAGCTTGCAGGACTTTTTAAGAGTCACGACTGTTCGAGAATCGCTCAAGCAAATGTTATGTCTCTTTTTATGCCTATTTTTTGGGGAAAACTATATCAATATCTATATTCTACATCCGAGTAACGTTAATAATTGATTCTCTTGAAACTGGTTTGTTTGTTGATGCTCGTGCGTATGACGTCATGATGCAAGCATTGCATAAAGTCAGAGCATTGTATAATGTGCACTATTTACTTGATTTTTAGGGTTTGTTATCGATTTTACGGAAACTGAAAAGTACCCCCGACCAGGAGGTGCGGATATTGCTTCTAGGGTTGGACAACGGTGGCAAGACCACCTTACTGAAACAGTTAGCATCTGAAGACATCACTCATATTACGCCAACACAGGTGACACGGTTACTGTAACTACTGCATTCACATCTCAAAAGAAAGCCAAATGCTTATGCAAAGCAAATTACTGGATCATCTGTGTTTTATTACCATCACAACTGTTTCTTTTTATTTCTTTTTTTTTTTTTTTGTTCTAGGGTTTCAATATCAAAAGTGTCCAATCGCAAGGATTCAAATTAAATGTGTGGGATATTGGTGGTCAACGAAAGATCAGGCCCTACTGGAGGAACTACTTTGAGAACACAGATGTACTGGTGAGATCATCTGTCAGATTAACAGTCATCCCAGAATCCACTTTAATTCCAAACACTTGTTTAATTGGATCTTTTTGATTTCAGATTTATGTCATTGATAGTGCAGATCGCAAAAGATTTGAGGAAACAGGACAGGTGATGATTTTTTGTTATGATTGTTTTGCTCTTCCAAACTATTTCTGCTCTCAGTGTTTCAATAATTGAATTTTTCTGTATGCAGGAGTTGGCTGAATTACTTGATGAAGAAAAACTGAGCGGTGTCCCAGTCCTGGTGTTTGCAAATAAGCAAGACCTGCTCACAGCAGCACCTGCATCTGAAATAGCCGAGGGTTTGAATTTGCACACTATCCGAGACCGAGTGTGGCAGATCCAGTCGTGTTCTGCGCTCACTGGAGAAGGAGTCCAGGTCACTTTAATACACATATTGACAGCAAAAATTGACATTTGTCCATTTTTACAATTTAGACTAAATTACTCAAATGTTGTGTTTCAGGATGGCATGAACTGGGTCTGCAAGAGTGTGAACGCTAAGAGAAAATAGAGATACTGTGGCTTTCACCTTGGACATGTAAAAGTTCATGACTTTGGAAAAACTGTCAGTAGGTACAGAAAACGAAGGCACCCCTTCAAAACTATTTAAACTCACTTTTGCCTCTTCTAATGGGTCTGCTATGGTCCTGTATTCATAAACTGAGTTCAAGATAATAGTATCCTTTCTTTTAAACTCAAAATTTCACATTATAGTCAACCATGATTTGACTTGGTTTCTTTAGTACATTTCTTAACTCATTCTGCCTTCGTTTCTTGAGATAAATGACTTGTTTTTATAATAAATGTTACAATTATTTAGTGGAATTTGTAAATGAGGCATTCGTAGAAGTGGCAGTCTTCATCATTCAATTCAGCTGCTGTCTCTTGTTAGTTAACCTAAGGTCATTTCTCCTGAGAGTAACAGAGATACGAATAAATTTAAGTTACGCAAATTCAGAAACATCAGTATTGTACAGAAGAGTAGGGGATCATTGGCAGGATACGAAATACATTTTTGATAATTAAATGTAAATAATGTTCCACATAGCACATTATTTTCTGCATATATATACTGTTGAATTTTACAAATCCAGCATTTAAGGATTTCTTAGAGCTCTATACTGTAAGTTGCCTGTACAGCTGTAATCTATACACTGACGAGTACAAGAGGAAGTTTGTGATCATCACAACAATATTTCTGTAGTGTCTATGAATGTCATGTTGTATGTGAAATTGCTGATGCATACTAAGTAAAACACTGAAAATATGTGCAAGTGTGAAGTTTTATTGGCTGAAAATTGTTTTAAATAATCGTACAATAATGTTTCTGTTTTATTTGTTTTCTGTATTTGATTTGAAATGGAGTCACTGCACCAATGCTTATACATTAGGATATCTGTCAGACACACGCCCTCACAACATATGGTGTTGACACGGGCACAACGACTTGCCAAGACACTTCACATACACCTACACTCACATGATATTCCTTATTATCCAATACCATTCTGAAACCAAATAGTGTATACTTGCGTCCTATTGTATTAGTTAAAGGCACAACAGATTTTTCAGAACACTTAAATGTGGTATAGGTGGCACTATTGACCATGTTTACCATACTGGTATTATTTAGTTTGTTCAGTTCCTGATTGTCTATTATTTACTGGCCTTCCGAGGGTAAATAAACAGTATTGTGCAAAAGTCTTAGTAAGTGCTTAACAATGTCAGAATACGCACAAAATAAATAAACAAACACGGGAGAGAACATCACAGTATCAAAACTCAATTCAAAATGAAAGTTTAAGGTTACAGTAGGTAGCAGGGGAAATCATAACAGCTAATATACTAGGCTGCAGGATCAAGTAGTGTGACCTCCCCTTACACTTGAGCAATAGTAGGACCCTGGCTCACCTGACTATGGCTTTGTAAACTTCATCCATGATGTGGTTTATAATGGACTGTGGTACAGAAACAATGACAATGTTACACAGTCTTGGCCTTCTCTGGCTAATCTGCTGTCTCAGACGATGATATGTTTGTCCTGTTTTAGCCACCGTAGCTTCTCTGAAAGGGAGGGGTGAGCAGTGGGCTGAGCCCTTAGTGCAACTAGCAACCGAACCACTAGATGTCACTAAAAATCACACACTGCACCTTTAAAAGAGTGAAAAGGGTCAGATAAGCTGAAGCTCACAAAGATTGGAATCAGTGGAAAAGAGTATAATGGAGTGACGAAGCCAAGTTTGACAATCTTGGTTCCAATCATCGACAATATGCGAGAAGAAGAGTTGGAAGAATGAGGGCTTGTAGTTGTCAGTGAAACATGGAGTGTTTTTTTCCTGTTGTGGGGCTGCATTTCTGCAATAGTTTTGGTGATATTATCTGAATTGATGGGATCACAAAAGCTGAAAAGTACCGACAGGTTTTAATTCATCATGCGATTCATTCTGGAAAGTGGATGATTGGGAATGGTTTTATTTTTCAGCATGTTAACGATTGCAAGCACACTGCTAATATTTGGAGATAAAAACAGCTGATAAAACGCTGACAGTCATGGACTAGCTTCCATAGAGTCTAGACCTGAATATTAGAGCGGCAATATGGGATCACCTGGACAGAGAAAGAAATAAAAGCTAAATCCAAAGAAGAACTCTGGGAAGTACTGTATGAAGCCTGGTGTAAAATACCAGCAGATAACTTCAGGAAAGTCTTCCTAAAAGAGTTCAAGATGCGCTTAGTGTCAAGGGAGGTCACACTAAATACACTTTAAAAATGCTGGGTTGTTTCAAGCCAGTTTTTGGTAAAATATGGGCAAACCCAGCCATTGGGTTACATTTTTAAATTACATTTTTAACCCAATGGCTGGGTTTGTCCATATTTTACCCTAAATCGGATTAAAATAACCCAGCATTTTTTAGAGTGCACTGACTTTTGCATTATGTTGTAATTTTATTTTGCGTGTGTGTGGGTACATATTTCCTGTATTTTACTTGCATCATAAGAGACCGAAAAATAAATATGTACGGTCGTTAAAACCTTGCTAAAACAACACACACTCTCTATTTTTCTTATTATCTAATGTGATGTTAATTGCTGTTTGCTGCCGCTGACAACAAATGCATATTAATTAAAAACTTTTAATGTACTGTGATTACAAAGCTGCCAGTCATCAGTACATTTTCTTTGCATTTGCATTTTTAATGGCCCTTTTTTAAGCCCTAATCTTAATTGAATTTCATTTAATTAAATCAAAATGAGTTGGCCCGAGTGCGTTTGATCTTTAATGAAGAAATCTCTGTGCCTTAAAGAGAAAAATCTCAATTTGTCTTTAATGTTTGTGTAAAAAGCAGACAATGAAAAGCAGAAACATTTGCACCACAACCCCCCAATCCCCCCAACCCCATCCTGACCGTACATTTTTAGGCTGAGAGAGCCGTGAGTGGCGGCCATGCTAGCTGAATAGCTAACAGACTGTGTGTTTGAATGAGAACACACCCGACCACTCCCTCCGGTTCCTGCACTCGGCATCTTTGAGTGACATTCACAAGCTGACACGTGCGCCCACAGTGAAACGGGCAGGCTCTATTAAGCCTGAATAAATCCTCTGCCAGCCAGCTCTTTGAGACAGGCAATTAAGACAGGCCTCCATACCTCCTTCTGCATCCTAGTGTGAAGGACCCAGCCCTCATCCAGCATTCTTATCCACAGGCTTTTCCTTCCATCTGGCCCTTAGACAAGCCAGAGTAGAAAGACAGTGGATTTTTTTGAATTCTGCTTATTGAACTGAGAGGCCCCTTTCTCTCTGATTTAAATTGGTAGTCTTGAAGTGTGGGCGTTTTTTGATGGAGGCAGCCAGATATCTTCGTGATGGCTAACAAAGTTTTGGAAGAATGGATTATCATGCGAGTAAAGCGAAATGTCAGGAAAAGGGGCATCATTAGCATTATGCTGGTCTGTTTGGTTCCCTTTAATTAAATCTGGCTTCAGATAAAGACAGAAATGAAATGCGCAGCCATTCCAAGCATCGTCTCTCAAAAGAGACCACAGTTGTGCCTGTATTCCAAATAGTTCATGAAATTCAAGCATTTTAAGAGCAGGTATGTCATTTTTGTTTATTTAGAAAGGTTATTAAAGTTTTGTAATTTGATGTATAAAACCACACTTGCAAACTATTCTAACTCAATCATTGTAACTCAGTTGTTTTAAATTAATATTATATTAACTCTGCAAAAAATATGACAGCATATAATACGCAACGATAAAGCTTTCTGAATTAATTAAAAATATGGCTGTCAAACGATTAATCGCGATTAATCGCATCCAAAATAAAAGTTTGTGTTTGTTTGCATAATATATGTGCACTGTGTATAATTATTTTATATATATAAATACACACACATGCTTGTGCACGCACATACATTATGTAAACACAAACTTTTATTTTTGGATGCGATTAATCGCGGTTAATCACGATTAATCGCGATTAATCGTTTGACAGCCCTAATTAAAAACATAAAAAGTAAAACCTCATCCTTTGTTTTTCATTTTATAGAAGTATAGAATTAAAAATTAAAAATTTATGTTTGACTTGAACGCACGTAAATATGACTTCTCAACTCCAAAATACGAACTTCTCAGGAAGAAGTCAAATGATACATGTCCAAAGTCCACCCAAAAATTAGTTATCATATTTTTATATTTATCATTAGCTTATTTGATTACTTTTGCTTCATTCACTTTTGCAATCATTTTATTTCATTTTAGTTCTGTTTTTTAAATCACTGTTTTTCAAATGAATAGTTTTGTTTTGGAATACAATATTATCCCTTACTAAAACCACACAAGACCACATGCCTGTTAATAGCGGTAGCTGGTCGGTTCTCCTCAGCATCTGAGTTCATATGACAGAAATGCAATAGTCCAGGGTTGGATTAGCGGTCGATCACACCTTATCTACGATCAAAAGGCTCAGACCAGCTTTCTTGCAATAACATCCTGCAGTGTAACCATAGCAACTCAGAGGGACCTGATTGGGCCTTTAAAGTTGCACAAATAAAAGGGCAAGATTGATTTTTATCTCCTTGATGGGATATAGTCTTCTCATTTGGCTTCATTTATTGCTATTCGGATCATGCTAGATTTATTCACATTCAGTGAGGTATTATCAGTGAAATACTTGGATTCATTCCTTTGTAGTTTCACAGATTCCATCTACTTGAACGTCTAACTGTATAACTGTATATAAATGACTATACATTGCTATCTATTTATATCTATTCCATTTATATATATACATTGCAGTATATATATATGGATTTGTGGACAGAGATTTGTTGCATGGCCTTATCAGCACAGTCACAGACTCAAACACTCACAGTGGTTTAATCGTCAGTTCAGGCTGTAGCACCTCTGTTATTGAGTGCCATTAAAATACTGGCTGTCAGAGGGGTGCAGTGAAGGAGACATAATTATGCACCTCAGCCAGACACAAAAGGCCCAACACCCACACAGATCTCTTCTTCCTGCAGTCAAGCTTTGCCACACGGGACACGGTACCGTAGATCATCGGGATCATCTCGGCAGGTTCAGATGTGCACCTAATGACAGCGTTATCATTCTGGAAACACATGGAATGTTCTTTAAGTCGACGCTGTTCTGGATGTGCCGTCTAAGAGGGTCGATAGCTGTTTTTCCTAACCGCGTGCCACCAAACACAAGTGTGTGGGGGGCGAGGGGGAGGAGTTAGCACAGTCATTTTTTTGTTCTTTTTTTTACTATGCATTTTGATGGGAATCTGGCAGCTGTTTTGCAGCTGCTGCATGAATAGACCCACCCTGAGGCCTTATAGGAGCTGTTCACACAGAGCGCCTTCTCTCATTCAGAAAACGCTAGATGCAGCGGATGGTGATAGAATGTGCATTGGGCTAAGAACTGTTTTTGACTTTGACTCAAAATGAGAGTTTTGTGACAAAGTAATTTACATTTATAATGTTCAGTCAGACCATCTATATTGATTACCTATGTAGCACTGCAAAAATTTTTGTCCAGTCAAATATTCTCTGCAGCTATTTTGCAATAAACTTTTGATGTATTCATATAATCCACAACTTTTAAGGAATGTTTTTATATTTTGATTGTCATTTGCAACGCTTCATGGGACTTTAGTTCTTTCCCCATCTAAAATCGTTAAGTTTATGGTCTTATCTTTGTGTTTTTGTTACACTTTCAAATACTTGTTTGCTTCAAATAAAAGGTTCATGGCTTTGGGTTCATGGCTTCATGATTTGGGTTCATGGCTTATAATGCATTTTGTTTTAAATTATGTTCCCGTGAATGTATTTTATAAAGGTTGTATTGCAACATGTATTCCCTATGGGGAAAATGAATGGAAACAATACTTCTGGGACCAATGCCATTGAAAAAGCATTGTGCTGGGCTCATCCTGGCCCAAAATCCTACCTAGGGGATATGTCATATAAGGGATATGTCATCTCTGCAGATATATTCTGCAAGATTAATCAGTAATACCCTCTTGTAATGGTTTTTTAAAAGCTTTTACTTGTCTTGAAAAAGACAGTTGCTAACACTTGGCTAAATGGGACTAGAGAGGTTGTCGGGGACATTAAATGCCATCAGCCGAACAGGTAAACTCATCAGCATTCAAAATTGCATGAATACCGAATTCACAGTACTCATAAAAGAGCAGGCACAAAGTACCCGGATGACTTACTACTTCTTGCGAGGTTCTGAAGTGTGCATACAATATTTTACTATCCCATGAGGCCACGGGGGAGGATTTGTGAATATTTTTTTTTGTACTTTTTTAGCGGGCGCCAAGTAATTACTTGTTCAAAAGATCTCAAGGGAGTATGTGATTTCGCACACAGGCATCTACTCACCAGTCCGCTTTCACAGCCTCATTGTGTTTAATCATGCTCTTGCAACCTACTAAGTTGAAGTCATGCTAGTGTAATTTGTTTAGCTTACGTTAGCTTTTGTCGATTGCATTTAGGCTACACTCTTAGAAGAAAAGGTTCTATATAGAACCTTAAAAGGTTCTAAAACGCTACGTATTTGGAACCCCTAAAA
>JAOTRC010000014.1:18543567-18555498 GCA_027497675.1 Cyprinella lutrensis | reverse complement strand
TATTACCACCTAAAATGGACATATTAGCTAATGAAATGGACATATTAGCACCTAAAATGTACATATTAACACTTAAAATGTATATATATTAGTACCTAAAATGTACATTAGGATCTAAAATGAACATATGAGCTCCTGAAATGGACATATCAGCACCTAAAATGTACATATTAACACCTAAAATGTACATATTAGCATCTAAAATGGACAAAATTTTACCTTTTGAAAAGGTACAGCCCCAGTGACAGATTTTGTACCTTTTTTTCTGAGAGTGTAGCTGCATTGGATTGCTTTCCTTGCTTCAAACCGATATTCTTTTAACAACTCCCTTCTGAAACATTTTGAGCTGCTAAATTAGCTAATAGCACAGTTCTCTCACTTTGGCTATTTTTGTCTATTTAACCGCTAGAGCTACCAAGGGAGAACTATAAACCAACATCCCTGTGCAAATTGATGCCATGTGGTATTAATACGAGGAAAACAATAAAACAGTTTGAAGAAGTGGAGTTGGGCCAAGCTATAAATACTTACCGTGTGGTTAGTGCTTGTTTCACATGTAGTGAATACTGCACTTGGCTACAGTGAAAAGTTAGGCCAACAACAATCCCACTTCCCCATTTTGGGATGAGTACTTTTCGTATACAGTAGAGTTGTTTAATAGTTGAAGGGCTTCGTTCTCCTTCTGAGAACTTCACTCTCTTGAGTTCGTCCCTTGTTAGACCCCTGAAGTAACTTAAGGGATTATTTCCTCTGTAGAAATTGACTTTATATGTCTCGATGCCCTTGATATCTCCGTGTTCTTTAGTGAGGGTTAGAGGATGTGGTGAGTGGTGACCCAATCAAAAAGTATATCAAATTGGAAACTCATATTCTCTTGAGGGACACATTGACCCGCAGTATCAGCCTGTGTGGAAAGTGGAGGAAAGGTTCTTTCATAAGAAACACAGTTTCTCGTAGGGTTATTTCTGTGAAGGGGGTTGGAAAATACAGTGGTTTAGGAAGACGTGATTGTCATTGTCTTTTTTCCCCCAAGTGGACATACAGTAGCCTGCAAATTATTTTGGAAACACAAGTCACTTTAATTGTAATGTAAAGTTTGCTATTTATATTTCAATGCAATAAGTTAATTTAATATGATATAATTAGTGCTGGGCAACAGTTAACCGTAATGAATCGCTAAATAAAATACACTCTAAACAATGCTGGGTTGTTTTAACCCAAATGTTGGGTTGAAATGTCATTTTAAATTTTAACCCAACTTCAACTTTCACTTTCAACTGTAAATTTTTTAATTGCATTTTTAACCCAACATTTGGGTTTGTCCATATTTATCCCAAATTTGGGTTGAAACAACCCAGCATTTTTTTTAGAGTGTTGGTTTCAAATCTCGGGAAGATTATCATCAGCATGAACAAAACATGTAAGAATCATTCATTTTTGTTAGTCGCAGAACTTATTTTCCGCAATAATCCAAAAGCCAATGGAAAAATCCAAGGGATTTTGTCGAGGGAATCAGGTTGACGCTAACTTCTGGGTTGGCCTACAAAAATAGGCTACATCATCCCTTCAGTACAATGTTAAACATCAAATATGTTCTGATCCGCTGTTACTGCACACTGAACATTGCTTTCACATTTCATGTAGACTGGCTAATTGTGTATCAATGGAAACTTAGTTAGGACACTGCGGAAAAAGCTCATTCCCACAAAATCTGTTGTGTCACACACAATGCCTACAACATACCCCATGCATCTTTAACCTGAACAACATGCAAAAGTGTTTGAGTTCACTTTTTCCTTCTTAGTTTTCTGGCTAGCAGTTCACCCGCTTTAGCATCTCTGAGGCTGTCAAACTGACAGAGGCAGAGGAATGATGAAAGAGATGCGGGGGGAGGAGAGACGGGAGAGAGAAATAAATAAAAGCAACGCCAGGAGAGACACACAGGTGTCTGTGTCAGATCATTGGGCCCAGTGAGAGTTGGCAGAGGAGAGGAGGGGGGAGAGAGAGGCTGGTGTTAAATTACGGTGGGCCTGTGTGGAGTGATGATCTGGGTCACAGGGTTCCCAGCATCTCCACTGACACACACAAGGGAGTGAAGCTCATCACCCACCATCCTGCTGTTCATTCTACCATCGGTAGACAGAAATACAGGAGAAAATAGTGGAAACGGCACTGGCACACACGATGTGAATAGAGCTCATTCACAAAGCCTGGGCAAAATGTATGTGCCATAAATATAATATAATAAAACATCTACAGTGATATACGTGAGAAATGAAATGGAAAATTTGCAGTACAGTCACTAATAGGCTAAAACGCATGTAGCTCAAAGTATAAAAACGTCCAATCTCTTTTGGAAATCTGTAAAATAGTGCAACCCTTCCATTTGCTGGAAATAACTAATGCCTGTCTGTTCAAATCAAACAACAGTCACATTTATTACCATCTGAGAGGGAAAACAGCCTCCGTAAGCAGTAGCCAGGACATTAATCCAGCCAGGGTCATAGACAAAAAGCAGAGATCTATTAAGTATTAATGACAGACTGAGCATTGCCAAATCCCTTCTTCCCAAAATGAGCAAAAACAACTGGCATTCTTCTAGCGGTAAAAATTTTTCTAGCGGCAAAATTTTTTTAACTAAAGCTTTAAGACGCTTGTATTCATTGAGTCTTAAAGTCAATGTGAAAGCAAAATGGACTCTTATTTGCATTTTTAATATATGATTCATCTTTGCATGTTTTTTTCATTATATTTCATCAAAATTTAATAACTCGCTCCACCTCTGAAACGTCTTTCCTTGGCCCTGTACCAAACGCGGTTCTCAGCCCTGGGGTCCGCCTTCGAGTTCACACTTATGACTTATTGGGTTATTTAGACTTATTTGTTTGGCTATAGGCCAAAAAAATGTAAAGGAAAATGTAAAGGTTAATCCATAAAACAAGTATGTTTGTTTAATTTGTGTTATTGACATTCTTGGTCAAAATCATAAGATTAATTGCAACTAGTGACAGCGCTATTTTGATAAAAAAAAAGATGTGAATATGGATTTGTGACAAAACGTTATGAAAAGTAAATGTTTTCATAATAATATTTAGTTGTAATTGAAACAAACAAAAAAAAAACGATAACTCATTTTCGTTAAATGAAATAAAATATAATATAAATATTAGATATTAGAAAAGAATTACAAAAAATTAAATTGACAACTAGCGGAAAAAATAAGTTGTATTTCCAAACTACATATGTATACAGTATACGTATATATGTGTGTGTATTATTCAGTTTGGAAATAAGTTACATTATGGAAATAAAATGGCTGGGTTCATAAAACAGTCAAAATGGTGCACTGAGTTTCATCTTCCATTCCTTGCGGCTGTTGGCCCCCTCCCTGCTGTAATGTTGAGCATTTTAACATTGCAGTATCATCACTGCACATTTCTGACAAACCCAAAGCATATTTTTGATTAATGTCGTTACCACTTCTATTAAATAATGTCTTAAATCATTAGCTTCAATGGCTCAGACATCTGTCCTGGAGCTAGCAAATCACCAGTTAAGACATCTGGCAAACTCACTTTCATCATATCCGCTGTCACGTCCGTGAGACATCAGAGCGGCTTTCTCAGCCTCTCTTGTCAAGACGACCATCTCCCCCGTCATTCTTCCAGACTTCCATCAACACATTCCTAGCATAAGTGGGCAGACGGCAGACGTGGTGGCATGACAAGTTTGATCGCTCAGAAGGAAGCAACCAGCCTCTAACTAGCTTTTTTTTCTGGAGACAAAAAAATGACAAGCACATTGATTCATTCACGTGCAGAAACGCCCTGAGGTCATAAAAATCTCTTTTGCTAATGTCCTTGCGCACATATACACTCTGCAAGCAACTCACTGCAGGGGCTATGGGCGAATAATTTCATGGTGCCAGCAGAGACATTCCTCTGAAATATGACCAAAGGCATTTCAACAAGATATGACACACACGCCTTCCTTCAGCGCCGTTGAGGGCGCAAAAAGGGCACCCGATGAAGAGGACTGTCTTGAGGCAGGAATCAGCAAAAAAAAAGGCACGCGCTGGAGGCCAATGTCACCACACGTAAACCTGAGCTCAGCTGGAGTTTCAGGAAAACAACCTGTGCCTGCACTTTGAGACCCAGTTAAAATAGCCCAATGCACAAAGATATTCTTGGCTTTGTGGGTAAAGTTTCCTCCTGTAAAATAGTTTCAGGATTGTTTCTTTCTCGTAAGTACAGCTAAGGGAGCTTACAAGAACACTAAGAGCCAACACACACAAAAATCACAGTGGCAGTGGACTGCGGAGATATTTTAGACTGTGAAAACCGGTTTAGAGAGAAAAGAGGGTATTATTGCCTGAGAGCAAAACTTTCCATTAATCTAATAGACATTCAGCTTCCTCTGAGACCTTCTAATAGAAGGTCTGGTTAGAATAAGCCTCAAAAGCAGCTACTGAATATAAAACCATGACAACCGTATGAGAACTCTTACCAAAAGAACGCAATGCAGTCACTTGAGGCATTAAAAATGTTTGTGAAATATTTCAGAGTGCCACACCCAAGACAAAAAGCAGTATTATTAATCATTTCTTCCAACAGGGCCATTCTGCACACCAAGGATGATGACTATAACGATAACTATAAAGTTTTAATATTCATTCTAATTATGAACTGCTCACCACAGCTATAATGATGACGACAAAGAAGAACAATCTTTTCCAGCTGGCAAATGATGAACCCACCCGAGGTTGAAGAGCTTGAGCTTTTAAAGGGATAGTTCCTATTGAAATTAATTTTTGATATGTTTTAGCTTACCTCAAGGGCATCCAAGGTGTAGGTGTCTTTGTTTCCACAGTATTTTCAATTTTGACATTTTTCAGTCAAACTGTTGTTGTCTGTCAGTCATATAATGCAGGTTTAGGGGGTCCACGCTCGGTTCACCTCAAAGAACATACACAGAGAAGTCAAAATTAAACATGATTGAATGACTCGTAAATGTAAGTAAGTACACATTGATGGCCTAAGACACGAAACAAGCGGTTTGTGTGAGAAAACGAATAGTATTTATATCGTTTTTACCTCATGTAACCACAGCCATGTCCAACTGCACGGGCGCTTCGGTCTGCGCATGCGCCAGAAGTGATCGCTTGCGTATGTACGTCACTCATTGTTTACAGAGATTTCGGAAGTTTTACCTTTGAAAAGTACATGAACTTGAGCCCTGTTTAAACCAAGAACAATAACTAGAGAAGGATTTAACTGAGCTTTCAGTCACCTTGACAAAAATTAATTATTTTTAAACTGTAGCTTCTTAAGATACAAGCTACTGGAAGTTTGGTCAAGCTAACCATTTGAAAAATAAATACACTACAAGCTAGGCTACTAAAGAAACAAAACTACACTGAAGCTATTTAACAATGGCTGTTTTTGTTCTGTTTTAGCAGGGAAAATAGCTCCAAACAAAAATCACAGAAGAACCAGGCGAATCTCACAGGAATACTCATCCTGTTTTCTTTACTGAATGATTCAGCATTTTGAACGAATCGGTTGAGTCAAAGATTCAATGACCCATTCATTAACATCTGACTCATTCTTGAATGAATCAACCGTTTAAACGAATCGTTTGAATTAATGAATCAATGGCTGCGTCCGAAACCGCATACTCACCGAGAGAGATGAGCGCTAAAAGAGTAGGTACTTTATAGTGACTCACTCATTAATACGGCCGCCTGCTCCCACCTATTGGACGTTTAGTGTTATGTTGATAAGTAGCCTAGTATCTTTCCAATGATTCTGCCACTGAGGAGAAAAAAAAAGAAAAAAAAATCTCCGACCATGACCTCAACTGACAAACAACCAGAACAAAACTTTTTTATGCCCTATAATAATAATAAATAGCAACATTGTTTTATGCATGCCATCTTTAGGCTACTATGGCTACGTTATAGGCTACATGGTTATACATACTTGTTATATGGTCAAATTAAATATTTGTCATTTGCTAAAATCAGAACTGTATAACATCCACACAGTTTTCTTTCAGCCTATATTAAAAAATATTAACCAACCTTTACTCCCTTTACACACTATTAGCCGATTAGCCTGCTATCTTAGCATATGCTTGCTAACATGTACAGCTCAGCTGTACTTGACGAAAATGCAGCTAAATTAGAATAATAGGGCACTGATTTGATCAGAATTAGCAACTGATCAAATGTCATGATTATACTATTGCTAACACTCACTAACACACTTGGATTAGATTGAGAAGTCCTGCATTAGAATGACAGCTTTGGTCTTTGCTAGTAGCAAACAAAGTTAGCTAGTCTTTTCCAATAAGGAAATTAGCCATACAGAGGCTGTTTTTGTGCAGTGCACTGATAAATTGTGCAGCCTTCAGAGAAGCCAGATGTTTTCTTATTCTTTTTCATGTTTATTTTTTGTTTGTCTATTCTGTGCTTCAGCCTACAAAAATATCTGCCTTTCTTTTTTGTTTGCCTTGTGATGCACTAAAAATGCTGAGCTGCTATTTAGAGTCAGGCATCTGACATTCTTTCAAGAAAGAAAACCCGAGGAGGGGGAGACGAAACCTTGCTCACTCTCGGGTTATGCAAACATCACCGAAGACTCATTCTTGCAGATACACACACTTATGCAGAGCACCTTGTTCCACATGTAGCCACATGCGAGCGGCATCCAATTCAGATTTCTCGGCTTTAGTCACACAGATCATTAATAAATCTTTGGTTTCTGTTCACACACACACACACAAACAAACAAACTGAACAATAGCAATAGGCCTTCATTTTTGTCAGTTACAACTTGCAAGATGAACATTAATTATTTCCATTGGCTTAGCAGAATCAGCAAATGTCAGCATATGCAGATCACACCCATGCTTTCCACTATTCACCTCACTATATTTTTCACAAGCCACTGTGAACACACTGAAAGGTGGCAGTGTCTACATTATGCTAAAGCTTCTGAATCTGCATACAAGCTCACATTTAGGACACAAAGTAGTAGCAAAAATTTTAATGTGAAAAACATTTGTAGTCATATCAAGAGTGAGTGGGTCACTGTCAGTTGAGAGATGAAAACATTAACCATGATAATTTAACAAACGTTGACCTAAATTTCTTGTCTAGAAATTAGTGAGGCAAAGGGCATTTCACAGATCATTTGCATGAATCCACTTTCATTTTGTTTGATTGGTTATAGATTTAACCCCTTTTATTCACCACAACCTCTGCACATTGAAAATGGCTTGACTCTTTTTTACACAAACAAACAGTGCATGTTTCTCAAATTCATTCGCATCTGCACACCATTTCTTAAGTCTGGTCTAGGCTGAAAGTGTTCACGTGTACGATTTGGTTTACACGTACAATAATTAAGTGTTCAATTTAAGTGTTACCATAGTGATGTTTGCAGTATGGTCTATTTTAATGCTAACATCTGGTTTCACAGACAAGGTTTAAGATTAGTCTCAGACTAAATTGTATGTTCGAGCCGTTTTAACTGAAAGTGCCATTGTTTTGTCTCAAGATGCACACCAGAAATGTTTTTTTTTCCAAGGTACGTTTATAAAAGCTTCTGAAATGTCCTTATTGAACTAAAGCCTAATCCATGACGTGCCTGTGAAATTTTTATGATACATCCTAAATAAAAGAAACAACAGCAAGGACTTCTTAAACTTGAAATTAGCATTTATTCGAACAAGGTTCTTTCCAAATTACAAGGCTGTCTTTTTCATTTCACAAAATATTTACACCAGAAAATCCCTCCATTATATCCCAAGGATTCAGTTAGTTTCGTAACGTTCATTGGCCAATGTTTCTTTTACGTAAGTAGTACTAAAAAAAAAAAGAAAAGAAAAGTAAAATAAAATAATAATAAAAAGCCAAAAACGTAAATCCCTGTTTCAAAAGTCATTTTTTAACTGCTAGAGATTTTATTATTTTTCTACGAGTGCTCATAAACTCTTTTCCACATGCACTCAGTAACAAACAGGAAGCCTGAGGCTCCGTTGCTTGGAGCCGGAAATGGTATGAAACACAAGGAAGAACAATTACAGCATGACAGTAAGTGCAGAGGCATCAAGTGCACCATGACCCTCTGAACATTTTAGTCGCTGACACTTTGCGCTAAAGCCACCGTCGAGTCAGATATAATGAGAGGCCACGGGTAAACGCGAAAGAATGTGAAACCAATGCACCCTGCGTTTAACATACAGGATGTAAAGGGTGCGTTTCTGTGGCTTTGAAGGGCGTGAGAGAGAAGAGAGAGAGAGAAAGACAGCGCCGTCTGGATGGGGACCAGACTGAAGGTTGTGGGTGGAGGCACATTCTCGGTTAGCCTAAGGAGAGGACTGCGAACCAAGGTGAAGGACATTTCCATTAAAAGCTGCATTCAGTAGGAAAGGTCGAGCCAAATGAACAATGGCGGCGATGACGATGCTGTGCTGTTCCAGTTTCCGGGTCTGTTAAAAACTGAGTTGACATGTGCTTGTGCTATTTGTGATAAATAATAAGACCACAGACTCCAATTTAAACTCAATGAAAGCTGGGAGGCTGGGCAAACTATACAGAGTTTTTGTACATGGGTGTTCCAACAAACAACAACCATGTGAAGTTAATAAAACTTTGTGGGCTACTTTCATGAACAGCTGACTTAATGGTTTTACTGCTGACTTCCATCGTTTCGTCCGATGAGTCAACAGTAATTGCGAAAATTTGGATCTCACAAAGAAAGTGCAACATTGATGATGATTCAACAAAATGACAGCGTCCTCCGTTAGTTCTGCGTCTCTTGCAAACAGTGAGTGTTATCTTTAAAAGAGCAACTTGCGTTCATGGTACATCACAACACCATTAGTGCCTAAATAATGTGCAAAGCTATGCTTGACTGTGATATTAATTTTTTTTTTCCTCACTGCTCTCGGACATCAGCAGTTCATTCTAAATGATTGATAAGATCTGCATACAAAAATGCCCCACATGCATCTCTTTAAGACATCTCTCAGTGGAAAAAGACGCCCTAAATGGTGACTGGCAGCAGTCACTGGAGCAAAGGTTAACTGGTGACGTAGTGCTTGGTGGAAGACTGGCCGTAGAGGCTGTAGAAGTCAGTGTGCCTGTGCGACTGAGAGGCGTCGATCCAGTCGCGCATGGACAGGCTCTGGAGAGACTGGGACATGGCCGGGGCCGAGGGCAGGGGGGCGTGGGAGTACTCCTGCGAGCTCACCGGCCAAGGGAAGGAGCTGGAGCGAGGGTAGGGTGGATGTCCACGGTGGTTGGACACGGAGGGCACCCCTGAGCAGTAACAGTTATCGACCGTGCACATCAGGATCTTCCGCGCACCATACTGGGGCAGCTGGGAGGCACTGCCGTTTGGGTAATGGGAGTGCGGGAAGACCGAGGCCGAGTGCGGTAGGGGTTGGGAGCCCGAAGCCGAGCTGCTGCTTCCTACATGCTGGGTGGAGCCACACGGCCCTAGAGCTTGCTGGGAGGACTGACCTTCGCCTGGGGCAGAGCCCTGAGTGAGACTCAGGCACGGCTGCTTGGCAGCACCAGGACCTGACGAGGTGGAAGAGTCCATGAAGCTAGCGCCCGCTCGGCTGCTCCCGCTACCTTCGGGAAATGCCACGGAGTGCCTACGCTTCTCGCACAGATACGCCGGAATGCTCTGGAAAAAGTTTGCGGGAGCACTAAACGGAGCTGAAAATGAGAGGGAAAAGCGATTCAAGAAAAGAGCATGCAACATCAGAAGGTTTTTATATCATGTGCAATTTTTCATCCATACCTTCCAGCATCTTGCAGAGGTTTTTCTCTCTTTTCGAGATTTCAGACAGAAAGAGTTTGGAGTTGAGGCTGCCCACTTTGTACGGTGACAATGTGATGCCCACATACGACTGAGACCTAGAGTCCAAAACCAAGTTAATGTTTACACTTCACACAATAGCAGGAAAGGAATGATGACTAATGAAACTCATGATAATTATTCATGTGTGAAAACACAGTGACTCACCTGTCCATTAGTATTTTCACAGATTTTGTGTTCTAAACAGAAAAAAACAAATATATAAAACTGTTTATCAGTATAAATAAATAAATGGTAGGGGTAATTCAGTAAGTAGAACAAGCCTGGAATGTAGTTTTGCATTGTTTCCATTCTCATTGTTCTAATTCTATTGCGAAAAAAATTTAAAAAATGCCACTATAAAAGTGAAAGTTACAAGTCAAGATGCAAATATAAACCTATGGAAATGGAAGTTTGTGCATCAGCTTTATAGTGACATAAAAGATGCAGACAGGAAGCTAGCCCAACCCACCAGTGTTGTGTGAGGGTTTTTGCACAACAAAGTTGTTGTGTGGGTTTTGGCACTCAAAATAAAACCAAAAAAAAAAAAATCCCATATCAGATTTTTTGCCAGTCAACTGATTGTTAGAAGCTAAAATAAGACTGCATTGAATACAAGTGATTCAAGGAAAATATGATAAGAGGTGCATGTGGAATGTCTGCATCAGACTTTTTTTTTTCAGTTTGTGCATGTTTGTGAGTGTTTACCTTCGAGAAGATGGCCAAATTGATATTTCTTGACTTTCCCAATAGAAAAGTTGGTATATGTTCAACCCCATGCTAAACATCTTATGTCTTGTTTGATAAATATCTTTAAAATCACATTGTTTACCTCAAGAATTTACCTCAGCTGAATTTGTTGTTAAAAACGTCACTTTGCATTTCCTGGATTCCCAGATAGGTGACTTTTGCATCTAGCACATGGAAAATGGATGGCATGGGGCTAAAAATAATAATTTCCTGGCATCTTTGTGTACTATTGCACTGTTATGGTTTGCTATAAATCGAGTTCACCAATAGCAGCCAGGCGAAAAGAAAACCCCTCATCATCCTCATCATAATAAAAGGCAAAGGCACTTTAAAACACTGCTAAATGTCACCATTTATAACAAACACGGGCCATGTAATACTGACAATGGCAATAAAAGTCAGGTCACCTTCATAAAACCGATTTCCTCTGCCTTATCGAAAACCATCTGAATGGAGCTGAGCAGTTTCTTCGCCTCTTGCTGTTTCTGGTGAAGCTGCAGGGCTTGTGCTGAGTTCTCCTGGCAGAACTTGGAATGGGCCTTATCCAGAACCTCCAGGGTCTTCCCCAGATCTTCCTCCAGGAGCTGCTGCATTTTCTGATACTGCAGCTGCACCTCCTCCTTCAGGTGCTGCACTTTGTCCTGAGGTTCCACAGAGAAGCACAAAACCAGAAATTATTATGCAAGTCCTGCGGTGTCTTAACAATGGGGGTTATGCAGAGACCGCATCTGATGTGGATGATTAGGAAGAGCCACTGAGGAACTTGATTTGTTATGGTACAAGAACCAGGCATAACCTTTATCACCAATCTGTATGAATGTACTAATGTGGTCATTAATCACAGTAACAGGAAGAGTTTCCTGTATTAAAAAGCAAGTGTTTAGTTCCAAAGCAAAGGATGCATTTGTTCTGCTAATAATGTGATTTAGCTAATCAATTTTTGAACACATCACACTTACTTCCATGAGACATTTGTCAGATTCTAATTTGTAGAGTTGATCTTCTATGTCCTGAACACGGTCCTCGATCCGATCCTGCTGTTTAATCAGCATTTGCTGCAATACAAAAAGAACTGATTAGGTCAATACTGATTTTTTCGAAGATATGTTTGTCTAAATTTGACTAAATCAGAATTAGGGGTGTAACAATATCGTGCCACAATGTATCATAATACAAAAATGCAACAATATGTATCGTGGACACTGGACAGTAGAGTTGTGTATCGTTTAAATTTGAACGATTCTGATTCCGATTCCTTGTTTCGATTCCGGTTCCCAACGATTCTCGATTCCGATTCTTTTAAGAG
>JAOTRC010000014.1:18529417-18540342 GCA_027497675.1 Cyprinella lutrensis | reverse complement strand
ATACCATATACTTTTCTCAAATGCAACACTCAATAATAAAAACAAGTTTTAAAGGGTACATTTTCTTTTCTGACATAGCCTACTCCAGTTCTTGTCAAACCCCACCACATGCAAATTCTGTGCATTTTGGGCTTAAATCCCTTTATTTCATCAAAAGTGTGCTTTCACTTTAATTGAGCGTGACCAATGCAGCAAAAATATACATGACGCAGAAACCACTTCACTGCTGCTCACACAACGTCCCTGCTTGACGCTCACGAGCTGCTCCTCGTGTGAATGCACTCATTGATTAACAAGCAAACCGAAAAAAATGTGCCGCTCACGCTTGCGGTGTAAATGAGGGGTGAAACGGACGTAAGTCACAAGGTTTCCTACACGTGTGTTCCGTGTGCACGTGTGATACTGATGTTGCATGACGTTAATCATGCGGCGCATGAGTGCATTTGACTCGTGCATTTATGCATTTGCATAAAATCAGCATATGTCAGACTGTCATGTCATGACCGATCACGTGAAAATCGTCCGGTTCTGGTCAATCGGCCCATCTCTATTTGTGCTACATAATGCAAGCTGTTAGTAAATCGGGCTCCTTGTCTTTAGTTATTTGATGTCTGCTACTTTGTGCCATTAAACTGGTGATCACCTCCATTTTTTGTTTCAACTTAGTCTTGAATTGATTTGACCATTTATTATGTTAATTTTAGACCCGATGCTGCTGAAAGAGGAAGGTCAAGAACTTAATGAAGAGGAGGAGAAAAAACATGATTTCACAAGTGGAGATAAATCATTTAGTTGTGCAGAGACTGAAAATAATTCCTTTCAAAAAAGAACTCGGAAAACAGGATCATTCACTTGCCGTCAATGTGGAAAGTGTTTCACGCGCAAAGGACACCTTCATAGTCACATAAGAATTCATTCTGGAGAGAGTCCCTTCACCTGCCACCAGTGTGGGAAGAGTTTCAACCAAAAAGGAAACCTTAATATCCACCTGAGAATTCACACTGGAGAGAGTCCCTTCACCTGCCAACAGTGTGGAAAAAGTTTCACTCAAAAAGGAAACCTTAATAGCCACATGAGAATTCACACTGGCGAGAGCCCTTTCTACTGCAAACTGTGTGGGAAGAGCTTCACACACAAAGGGAACGTTAGGCACCACATGAGAACTCACACTGGAGAGAAGCCATTCACATGTAATCAGTGTGGAAAGAGATTCTCACAAAAAGTAACCCTTAATGGCCACATGAAGATTCACACAAGGAAGAACTGTTTCATATGTCATCAGTGTGGAGTGAGTTTCACAGACATGGATCACCTTAACAGGCACCTGATAACTCACACCGGAGAAAAGCCTTTTAAATGCCCTCAGTGTGGAAGGAGGTTTCGATTAAATAAAAACCTTAAGAGTCACATGAAAATCCACACTGGAGAGAAGCCTTACATGTGCCAATACTGTGGAAAGACTTACGCACACAAAGTAAACCTTAAGGTTCACGTACGGCTTCACACCGGAGAGCGGCCTTTCATTTGCCCTCAGTGTGGAAAGGGTTTCACACACAAAGGAAATCTTAAGGGTCACATTAGACTTCACACTGGAGAGAGACCTTACACGTGTTCACAGTGTGGAAAGAGCTTCACTTATCAAAGAAACCTGAACAGTCATTTGCAGATTCATTCCAGTGAGAAATTGCAATGCTCTGAGTGTGGAAAGAGTTTTTCGGAGAGGATCAACTTCATAAATCACCTGCGCATTCACTTTGGAGAGAGGGTTTTTAATTGCGATCATTGTAGTAAAAAATTCCTTTTGCCATCTCACTTAGATATACACCTGAAAACTCATGCTGATGAGAGACCCCATTTGTGTTCATTGTGCGGAAAGGGTTTTAAAATGCTCGGCAATTTAAAATCGCACCAGAAAATGCATAGCGGTTTGAATGCCTGTACCAGAGCAAGCTACTTGAAACGGCACCAACAAATCATTACTGGAGAAAACATGGACAAGGTTTCACTTGGTGGAAAGCTTTTCACTGCTTCAGAGACTTCAGCACAAACACAAGAAGGGGTGCGTGCTGGAGAGAAACTATACAACTGCTCTTCATGTGGGATGAATTTCAGCACATCCATTTATCTTTTGGCTCATAAAAAGAAGCATTGTCAGACATAGTCATAAAGAGCAAAGCTCATTTTCAGGTAAATTGTGTTAATTAAGATTAAAATGTGTTTCTCCCAAAAGAGGCTAATTTGATTCAAGATATTAGTTTAATAAACTTGTCTGGTTGTGCAATACTAAAATGTTTGATGGGATGGTTCTTGTTCATGTGGGATTGTGGACTAACATTAGTGTGAAATTGAGGAAGGCAAATTGTGTAGCAAATCTCACAATGGTAATAGTGCATACAGTCCTTTACGTAGACGTGAGAAAATACAAATTAAATATGTAAAAAAAAAGTTTTCAAATAATTTGAGTTATTTGAAATGGATGGGATGGAGACGTCTCACTTTAACTAGTCAGGTCTACGAATTATCTATGAATTATCTATGAATCCTACACTATTCTGTGGACACCACTTTCACACTGCTTTCGTAGTGATTCTGATTGCACTAACTCTGCACTATTACACTGAATGATCATTCTCACTCATATCCAACGTAAATCATCACGGTCATCGGCTAAAACACGTGCAGGTTGCTTTATATCCTGAACAAGTGTGCACCCAAGTTCGTTTCACATTCATATGAAAAGTTCCAGTGCAACCGAAGGGTGACCATATTTTGATTACCAAAAACCAGGATACTCGACCCCGCAAACTCATGGGCCAACTCAAATGATACTCGAAGTTTACTCAAAGATACCTTATTAATTTCAATACATTTAAAGTAGGTTATGCCTCTAGGTTATGATAGAAAATGGTTATATTGTTATATGAAAACAGGACATGTCCTGGGAAAACAGGACAGTTGGTCACCCTAACACATAGTGTCAGCCATCTTTTTTTGGAGGCTAAGCTAGCAGGCTCTTGTTCTGAGGAGAACGCCGAGTAGTAGAGTAGTAGTAGTACCATCCTTTTTTTCCCCAGACATGTGCGGGATTCAGCTTTTGCTTTCTGCAGTCGCCATTCATTGTTTACATGTACACCTTTTGTTTAAATCTAACTGAATTAATTCCAGTGGTGAATTTGAATGTAGTGTTTACATGAACACTAAACAAGTGATCGATTGATGTGCGTTTTAACATTGCTAAGAAAATTCCCGGTCCTCTGTGAGACATACGAGATTGGTGCGTCTTACAGGTGTCACTCATCAGTAATCACACCATTCTCCCACGGCCCTAACCTCGTCCTGCTCGCCACAGTAAACATAATGAATGGCGACTGTAGAACGCAAAAGCCGAATCCCGGACATTTTGGGTGATCTCGATACACATTTTCGGGCCGACTCATCACGGAGACTCACTAGTTGTCTAGACTTGTTGTTTAACTCCTGCGCTCTGTTAGCGATAAGCGTGGCCTCCTAGGGCAGCGAAGCAAATGCATTCTGGGAGTTGTTGTCTTTCATCCACATAAGCCAAAAACACATTATCTGGCTTTTCTCAGTCTACAAAGTTCCAAATTCAAAAATAATTTCACATTTCTTCTACATTAATGACCCATTTTAAATACACATTCATCTTTCCAGAGGTGAAGTGTCCATTTAATACAGTAATTTAAATGGATAGTTCACCAAAATTTAAAAATGTGGTCATCATATTTACTTACCTTCACATCCTGCATGAAAACCTGTATGACTTACTTTCTTTTGTGGAACAAAAGAGGTTTTTTTTTTTTTTTAAATGCATTTTTGTCCATACAATGAAAATCAAAGGGGTATACTTTTGTTTTGGACTCCATTCATTGACTTTCATTGTAGAGACAAAAATGTTCTACTAAATATCTTCGTTTTGTTCTGCAGAGCATAGAAATGACAGGACGGTGAATCATTTTCAACAATTTTAATTTTGGATGAACTACCCTTTGAAATACTGTGAATTTGACGAGTGGCAAAGTGCGTCAAAATGGCCAACAATACACGATTGGTTTCTGAAAACACAAGTTCGCCATCTTCTCCTTTACAGATTGAACTGATGTTTATATATATTCTACATCAACAATCAGGACCAGAAGAAAGGTCAAGAAGCAGAAAACCGCATGGAGACAGAGAATGTCTTTGAAGCTCTAGGATCTAAGACCATGGCCTAATTGTAGTGACTGATGAGCTCGGGCTGCCGGCAGAAGCCTGGAGGGTGGAACCTAATACCTCATGGCAGCGGTGCTGGCTTGCCATCCAGGACGGACCTCTCTCAAGGGGGAATGGGGGTAGGGTGCTCAAAATCACTGTCATTTCAAACCAGCGTCTCCTCCGCCAAGGTCAGAGTGAACGAGGCAATAGCAACCTTGCCCTGAGCTACAGCCCCAGACAGAGCCATTTTGCCTTGTAGCAGATGAATGTGGAAAGACAACGGTGTCCATCAGAGGCAGTAAACATAAGATCCACAAACATGTGCTACCTGCAAAAAAGAACTCTGGAAATCCCAAAACATCCCAAACAGGTATGGTTTCAGTTTCAAATAGCTTGGGCTACAAGAGTTCATTTTTGTAGATTGATTGGTCATGCATTGCCAGCATGTCACAAAAATGCCTGAGATAACTGATGGCATTTGACTTATATAATCAACATAAATGGAATTATTCTGACAGCAAGCACATTAATCAAATTAGAGGCAAGCAAGGACTGCTTGACTTTTAATACACATAAAGCTACTGTAAAGTAAAAATGCATAATGTGTATTAACTCTCAGCCACATCCAATTTTAACTAAAGATGCATGTTTGAAATATTAAGAGTAAATATAATATTGAAGCAGTTTAAAAACCCCACTCTGGCTGTGACACTGAGTTTTATTTGGTTTTAGGTTCATGAGTTGCCTATTAAAAATAAAATATTTACTACTAAAACTATAGCATTGTGCATTGCTGATTATTTAAAACAAGATCATCCAGGTTGTTTTGTTGCAGAGTGCCTTGGAAATGCAAGGGGTTGTTAAGGGTAAATTAAATCAAATCTGGCCTTTTCCCTCATCTGTGCCACACAAAATAAGACTCATCATTAAATTCTCCAGTCGCAGTCCTCCCCCTCCCCAAAACGCCACGCAAGGATGCACCTGTGCTGGGAAGATAAGCCCAGAGGAGAGCTTCGGTATTGTTTGCAGCTCTACCCAATTGTTTATCATTCATATGGAAAAAAAGGGGGGAAGGGGACTGAATAGTTAGCAACTACATCGATAAACCTCACCGTCTCATCCACCAAATCCAGAAGTGAACCACAACCTTGAACCTGGAACTAAAACACATAGCATGTGAAGAAGCATTGGCCACTTACTCTGATATCGTTTCGTCGGACTTCTATATCGCACACTGCATGGCCGTGGTTGGTAGCACATCTGGAGAAGCAGCAGTACTGGCAGACGGCCACATGCTCGGTCTCACAATGATACAGTCTGTACTCGTCATGCTGTGGACAGCTCCAGGCCCGCACGTCCTCGGCGTCCACCAGTAAGTGTCCAGCGTTGGAAGACGGTTGTTGGAGATGGGTCTGTACGTGGGAATGGCAGCAGGGAGCATTGCACCTGAGGCAAACCTTCTGGGCTTGAAGCGGAGGACCACGCCGGCACAGAATGCAGTGCAAGACTGCTGGCGTCTTCTCGACGTTTAACGCATTGAACTTCTCCACAATGTTGGACAGCTTGTGGTTCTTCTCCAGAGCTGGTTTTTGGCTGTAGGCATGGTTGCATTCGGGACAGCGGACCATTCCTGCATCTTTAGACCAGGCCTCATTGATACACATGCGACAGAAGTTGTGTTTACAAGGGAGCTGAACTGGATCCGAGAACACATTCAAACAAATTGGGCATATGAGCTCTTCTTCGAGACAGTTCTTCCAGTTCTCAGCCATGTTTAATGCTCACAACTCAAGGTAGAAAAAAAAAACTGCATAAAATAGGCCTTCCTTTGGCGATACCTGAAAAGGGTGGAGTGTGAACCACAAGGACCTTGTTTTACCCCTCAAACCTCAACTTTGTGCCAACGATAGTATGAATACTCCAGCTGAGAATACTTTCAGCTCAAGGCAACATCATTACACCACCCACTTCTTCATTCGTTTGTGTCAACTGTAGGCGTCTCGAGAATTTGGTGTTGCCACAGCACTAAAGTGGACTTTTCTGTCTTGTGACTTTAAATGCCAACACACTTGTTCATATCCTACATGTGTGGCACTGATTCGCCCACTAGTTATCTATTACGACTATGAATAATCCAGTCTGCTGACGACCAGCTTGACAGCTTCTCGTTTACAAGGAAAAGACACGTTGATAGGCCGTTTTTCGCGAACAGCCTCGAGCGAGAGACTAATAAAAGCTTTTGAAAAGTAAATTATAATTCTCACGACCAGGCTTTTGTTGTTGTTGTTTTTTACCGCTGCTATTTTGACATAGCATTACACTGACATAGATTTTTATCCCCAAAGAGGATTATAATGGTTCTCCATACAGACGTGCATTACACTTTACAGTAAAATATTCATATCTCATACCCACGTAGCGTGTTTTATAGTTGAATTTCATAGAAAATAACGATCTTAACCAGACCAATCGGTTAATTCTTACACATATGTGTAGACTACGCGCATACTAGACTTCCCCCTCATTATAACAAAGGAACATAGAGAGAACATACACTGGTATGTAACCAAGTCAAGAGAAAACTGGACTGCCAAGTGCCTTCACTTTGATCTCTTCGGGCGAGAAATAAATGAGGTCTTATTCCGATACACCCCCAAAAATAAACAGACAGCGAAACGGAGTGGTTCTTGCTACTGGAGTCTGTCATCTGCCATCTTGCGTCCCTCTTTAAAAATGAAAAAGAAAACGTCTCTGTTTGGCCCCCATCAAGCGTCTCTCGCTGCCTTTAGTGCTTAAAAGAAATTAAAAGTGGATTACAGGCGTGCGTTTCTTCGCTGGTTCCGAATCCTATCGTGGCTGATTCCTGAGAACGTGCATCCATGGGTCGATCCTCAAAACGAGCCGATCTCACCATGGTATTATTTATGGTTTTTCCTCTTCTCTCGTCCAGGCTTTGATGAGGGTTGGAATGCAAGGACAGAAAAGAGAGTTTCAATACACACAGAGCTTCGCACTCGCTCCTCCTCTCCCAACGACCACTCCGCCAATCACGTGACTCATCACTGCTTTGACATGCGAAAAGGAGGTGCTTCGAGCCACTGGGCGGGGCTTTATTTAAAAGGGCAACTACATCGCTAAGATAAGTAGAGGAATATTGATTCAGCCCCAGTGACTCAAGTCTTTTAAACAAATCCACTAAAAAGAATCATCCACTTTCAGTAATTCGTGTTTTTATGCGGAAGTCGGCCACCAGCTGCGATTGTTTTTTGTGTATTATTCAAGGAAGAGAAAAAGTGCTTGGAAGTGAATGAGAACGAATCATTCAAAAGATTTGATTCAAAACCAATGATTTGTTCACGAACAAAAAACATCCCTGCCCAAGTCTGTTCTGAGTGTGATTTAAAAAATAATTTTATGTACATAAGTACCCACCCATATTAAAGGAGTCATTCACTTTAAAAAAAAAAACAAGACGTCCATGTCTTGTCTTTCTTTCCTCAGTCGAAAATAAATTAAGGTGTTTGATGAAAACATGCCAGGATTTTCTCCATATAGTAGACTTCAATTGGAACCAAACGGTTCAAGGTCCAAATGAGAGTTGCAGTGCAGCTTTAGGGCTTTAAACGGCACCAGATGATGAATATGGGTCTTATCTAGCGAAACGATCAGTCATTTAAAAAATAAATAAAAAAGTTTAAGCTAACATATGGCAGACCTGGGTTTATTTATTAGAAAACAATAATTTTGAGAATTTAAGTTTGGTGGTATCAGGACGGATTATTTTACTCTCGAGACACCAATTATCACAGAAAAGATTGATATTTTCAACCCAGACCCAGCTTTACATTTCCATTACATTGATTGAATAGTTTTCATTGACTGTTGCCCTTTTAAGAGGAGCTTCGTCATAACCAAGAACCTGATCAGTTCAGGGAATTATGTGAAAGGGGGGGATAACGGGGATTTCTTACTCGAGCTGTAATGACATGAAGTTGTTAAATTCGCTGACATAATCCATTCCTTCCCACATAGGAAACTACTCAAACATCCGTTAGGTGACGTACACAGTACAGGAAAAAAAAAGTCACATTCAGAATCTCTGAGTCTCAGTGTTTTTGAGGGGAGCACTTGCTCTACTACTGTACATGTGATCAACATATTCACAATTTGCAATCAACTATGCTATATCTCAAAGTCTTCTAGGCAAAGGGGCAGAAAGCTGAAATCTCAAGAGGCTTCTTTTCTTTGTGTGTTCTCATGGGAACCAATTATACAAAAGTAATTTGAAACCTACACTTTTTGTACTTAGTCATGTAGTGCCTCATTTTGGTGATCTTTCAGACATTTAGTATACACCAGGTGTATGCACATTGGTTTTGCTATAATAACATTTATAATGTATGTAAAATGGGTTAAAGTCAGGGTAATAATGTATAAACTGAATCTTTTAAAAGGTTTGGTTGTAGGCCTGTGCAAATTATTATATTTTAGAGTCTGGTCAATGCTGAATCTGTAACTAGTTAAACGACATCACAAAGACATTAATGTTATAAAACATTTATTTGCAAGCAAAATGATTTGAACAGTGGGCAAAAACACTAAAACTCATATATCCTTCAGTCAATTTTTTCCTAAAATAAATAACCATAAAATATGACACAAATATCAGATGTGCCCGCTGTGCAACAACCAGTAGTTGATAAACAGAAAATGAAATCATCTAAGGACTAAAATAGTAAGACGTGTCTTCCTGTGTATTCTTTTTGTTTTGCAAAAATCTGACTGTTGAAATAATGAAATTTCACACACACACAAAAAAATCTTTACTAAAAGCGAAGAATATAAATTTGCCAATACAAAATGTAATTTGGAAAACCCTTATACAAAACTATTTTGGTAACTTTAAAACTTTAACGTCAAATTGGCCAAGGAATGATTTGCCTCTCATAAGTCAAATTGACAACTCTGCTTGTAAAACAAAAATAAAGTGGACATTTGGACAATTGGTACAAAAATAAGTTAGTTATACATGCTAGTACAACACATTTACGTTCATGTGAAATATAATATACATCATTTTTCAGTAATGATAATCATTGACAGCAATGAGTAACTGAATGAATTTCAAAAAGTCATATAAAACAGATGTTACTAGCCACAAAACAACACAAAACAATTTTAACAGCTGGCTGAATTATAAAGACAATGTATAAGTCCTGAAAGTGTTAAAACCACCACTCATATCCATGCAATTCCATATTATGTATCCTTGGAATGATGCTGAACATTTAGTGTAAACATGCCCTTTCTCAGAACACAGTGTGTGTTTTTTTTTCTTCATATACAGTTAAAACATACATACAAGGGAGATGTGATTAGATTTGGCTTGATTATCAACCCATATAACTATACACTGAAACTTCAGAACAGATGGTTTGGGTGGCAGTACTGTTCAAAATGGTCCCAAACCACTAGATTGTCCGAATCCTTTCCTATTTGGTCACATACTCAATAGTCGTTAGCAAACATAGAAAATAAGGCAAGTTTCGATGAGATGGGACCTACATTCTCTCTCAAGTGTCTTTTGCAGTATTTGGCATCACCATTATCCATTTGAGGCCTGTTGGTAGAATGCCTTGACTAGGGCAATGTCCTCGACTCATCTCTCCTTCCTCTTCCCCTCCCTATAGGAGTATTAGATAGCCTTGACATCAATGAGGTGGCTGTGTTGGGCACCTTGCCTCAGGGACTTGATGTTTTGTAGCCTTCGCCCATGTAGAGTGAAGCGAGACCATGCCAGCAGCTGCAGAAGGGCACAGGAAATGGGCACAAACACTAGCAGGTAAAAGCAACCCTGACGCAGTGGCACAGGGAAAGAAGGAGCTGCGATCGGTGCTTCTGCCACTGACTTCCTCTCGAAGATGTCATATCCTGGAAAAAGATAGGGGAAATGATGAGACTTGAAGATACATTTCCATTAAAAGTAGTATTTTAATCTTAGAAATGTAATTAGGATGCATTAAACTGATCAAAAGATCAAATCAGTTAAGACATTTACAATGTTACAAAAGATTTTAAATAAATCACAGCACACACACCTGTGTAGAGGCACAGCAGCCAGGTACCAATGAGAGGGGCAAAGGTCTGACCAGGCTTGGTTACCAAGGCAACCATACCAAAGAGCAGGGCAGAAGCTGCTTGTTGCCGGTGGTTCAACACAAAGTCCTCATCCACTAGGTCTGTGATCACCAGGTTCAGAAGTTTACAAGTTCCCTCGGTGAAGACGCGATTACTACGGAGAGATTCAAACAACACAATAAAATAATGTTGATGAAAGATTATCTGAATCTGTTCTCAATTAATCGGTGTTAATCTTGTCAACTTAAAGGAGTAGCTCACTTTTAAAAAACATTTGCTGATATTTTACTCACCCCCATGTCATCCAAGATGTCCATGTCTTTCTTTCTTCAGTCAACAAGAAATTAAGGTTTTTGATGAAAATATTACAGGATTTTTCTCCATATAATGAACTTTAATGGGTACCAAACGGTTCAAGGTCTAAATGACAGTTTCAGTGCAGCTTCAAACGACACCAGACGATGAATAAGGGTTTTATCTAGTGAAACGATTTGTCAATTCAAAAATAAATAAAAAAGTTTAAGTTTTATAAGCACAAATGCTCGCCTTGCTCTGTTCTGTGATGCGCGTTCGTG
>JAOTRC010000014.1:18508469-18518660 GCA_027497675.1 Cyprinella lutrensis | reverse complement strand
CTATCTATCTATCTATCTATCTATCTATCTATCTATCTATCTATCTATCTATCTATCTATCTATCTATCTATCTGATTCATATGTGGCACGACGTTTCAGAGTGATTTATTACAGAGATGTTAGTTATGTTGGTAGATTTCACTTTTATTCATAAAATTGTATGTAAAATCAAAATTTTCTTCAACTGAACATATTAAATCTATTCATAAATGTAAAATGAATTTATTCTACCGTGCTCAAATATTCATTATTACTGTAATAAAACTTACCTACTAAATTGTTAGCATGCATTTGATCTGTGCAGTATTTATTTGGGCCAGAGGTTGGAGTGTTCATATCCTTCATTTTTCATGCTAGAATAAATGAATATTTTAATAATTTATCTAATAATACAGGATAAATCTCTGTGCCAAAGAGAAAAAAAGTGGAGCAGGTTACTTCTTTAACTAAAATATTTGTTTAGAAATTTCAGACAGAAAATCAGCTTTGAATTACTAATGAAAATTTGAATCTTTTTACTGAACAACAGTCCCCATTTTGTTTGATTTGTCCTTATGGGGAACGTCCAATGTTTTTTTGCATTTACTCTTATGGGCTTTCACAGACCTCCCCTCAGTTCAGTTAACGGATGTTGGCACAAAACCTTCCTAAGCTGGTGCATGACATTTCTTGCTTTGACAAGCAAGCCCTGAAAACATCTTCAGAAACAGTGCCCTTGTCTTTTGATTTAATTAACCCATTATGTAAGTAGACAGATAATGCACTCATTAATGCCATCAAAGTAACTTTGTCTTTTAATCTTGTCTAGTCTAGTGCATTCTTGAATAGTTCTTTCTTTCTATTACATCAAATCAAACATGTTATTTTACATACAGTATCTCAGCCTGAATAAGATTTGCAGGGGGGTTAGTGATAATGGAACGGATAACTATTTTGACATACATAATTATAAATAACAATAAAATATAAATTAAAACAAATGTAAGGCATTTCGGCTTGCCGAGTAATCAATATTTATGAGAGATATCGAAATTAGACTTCAAATACCTGGATGCCAGCCCGAACCCCGCCCACAACATTTTTTGGTCGGGAAGTTCGTTCTGGAGGACCCGATCCATTGAGGAGTAATTATGATCAGTTCAAAAATGGTCGGGCCAATCAAATTGCCTGGGCGGGCTTTATACCATGCGGACAGATGATCTGCAGTTACGTAATCATCACGTTATCAAAGAGCGCTTGGGTTAAACTGGTTTCCATCAAAAATGGCCTCAACTGGAGAATTGAGATGTATAGATTCCGCTATCGCATCTGTCGTAGAAGAAATCGACAGCGCATTCAATTTAATAGACAAACAGAGAACTGCAATTAATGCATTTGTCGATTGGAAATATGTGTTTGGCAAAAGTGTAATTTTCAACTGGCTCCGATTGGTCGCTAAGAAGATGGGATGCAATGAAAACCCTGTGGTCGTTGTGGTTTCTCATTTGGTCACACTCATGGATGACCAACTAAAAGAAGCAAGCAACACTGTTGTTTTTTTATTAGTGTGTGTGCAGTTGAGTTCTGTTGATAACTATGCTATGCAACTATGTAGCTGACTTACTGCATTGCTCTGATTGGTTGTAGGTCTATCCAATAGACCTTATGTAGCCCCTCCCCTTTTCAGCGTTGGGCTCGTTGTCTTTTGACTTCCGGTTTGTATTTCCACAGCGATCTTGCAAATGAACTGCTCGTAAAAAAATTCCTGTTCGACTTTTGTTAAGACATCTGTTTAGAATGCTTATGATAAACATTACAATGCTCATGATAACTTTTGTTAACTCCACAATAAGTAAATCCAATTCACCAGCAAACAGAGAAATAGAACCGGAAGTTCAAAGACAATTTTCTAAAGATGACGGAACCCACGTTTCTCTGGTGCATAAGGTCTATAGAGTGTTATGATGTCACTTTGTAGGCCAAAACAAGGAAGTGAGCTAGCATTTTAGCACTCTCGGTTCCCTCGCCATAAAGTCTATGGGTTTTTTAATGGGTTTTTGCTAAATCGCCTAAAATAAGGTCTTAGGTGAACAAAACCTCTAAATATTTTCACGTTCTGATAAATGACGTAAAACACACCAGTTATAACCTGTGTTTTGTTTTTTTTAAAACTTTATATAGGCTTCAAAATGTATACATTTTGGATTAACTTGTAAAGATTCTCTTAATAGACAAAACTTGTCAGGGTCACAACTCTTGGTTGAACACAGATCTTATTTTTTGCGATTTTCCAAAAGTCTCTGGGGAAAATGCATAGCTTTTCAATCGAGGGAACCCACGTGCCGCTAATTTCCGAGTTGTCCTACAAAGTGATGTCATAACTTTGGCACTCTACTGAGTGCAGACTAGTTTTTTTTTTTCCTAGTTTGCTTAAGACACGCCTCATAATCAAAGCCCTGTGGAGCAGTATCAGACTCACACTCTGACCAGAATATGAGTATGACGAAGTCAGGCTATTAAATATTTTGAAATACTTCAAAATCTCACGACTCAGTCTCAGTGCAGTCAAACTAGATTAAGTGCAGATGGCGAATTAGTGAGAGACACCATAAAATCCTACATTTGGGGGATTGGGGGTACTTCTTCACCATCTGTGGAAATGTCAGACTCGAAATATAGTATTTATATTGTTTGCCTGACAGATTGCTATATCAGAAATGATTCCTTATTTTATGACCTTGCTTAATGCTTCTGTACAGAATGTATAGGCCTGGTTTCACACACAGGGCTTAGATTAAGCCAGGAATCTTAAGACCTTAGTTCATTTTAGACTAGTTTAAGCCAGTCTGTGAACCCGAGGATAGTGTACTAGATGCAGGGAGGTAAATCCAGGTTGACTAGAAAATCGTAGGCAGGATTGGCCATGGGTTTAAGGGTTTTGCTGAAATGAATGATTCTAACAATGATAAAACTATTAGATATCACGTTTTGTGAAGGAAGGCCACTGGTAGGGAGGCTTTGCGCTGTGTTTATGATCGCTACAATATAATGCTTTTCAATTAGCATAACAGTGGCTGTAAAATATGCATTTTTGGCATTTAAATGCTATATTTTGGATGTGGTCATTGGGATATTTTTGATTGGCCATTGGGCTAGTTTTGTTACGCATACCTGGCAATACTACCCTGAGCAAGGTGCTTATTGTAACAGCAGAGGTGTTAACGCATATGTGTTTATAGTATACAGTATGTCGTAATAGAAGGAACCGTGTGATATGCATTAACCCAGCAGGGTTTTCCAGCAAGGTACAAGAAACTGGAGCAAAGAAAAGCCATTAATATGCATTTCAATGTGCTCTATACTGGCTGCATACATTGTATCTGCAGTATATCCTCAGCATCCATCTATTTCACTGCCACATAATGGTGCTTCTAGACAACAAACACATTTAAGTGACTTTTTTGTGACTCAGAATGTTTTAAAACTAAGTTTACCCACTAGAAATTGAATCAAAAGCTACAAAATCAGCTTTTGAGGCAGTTCTCCAGAGCCAAAATTTGTGCATCCTCCACATCAGGAATCCATGCCAGAAAAAGTTTTTAATTTATTGCATGGACACAGTGTGAAAAAAAAGATTTGTATTGTTTTTATAGTAGTTCTTTCAATATTAACCATTATATTGCCAACTGATATGCATCATGTACTTGGAAAGTGAAGAAAATGGGTTTGTTGCTCAAAATTGCATCGAATACATCAGTTGCATGATGTTCTTTCAATCCACATTTGTTAGTATGCATTTAATCAGGATGTGTGTTCCCAGAGAAACAAATCCATGGGCTTTTTCTTGCTTGCCCAATGCTGTACCAGCTACAGTAATGGTAATTTTTGTTGTTCGTTTTTATGTGATTGCCTTAGACTTTTCATATCTCTGTAGATTAGACGTGCATTGTACTATGAAATGAGGATGCATTTGTGTATGATGTCTTTTCTCGTCAACCCATCTGCTCTTTATATGTATAAAGGAATGTATATATGTATGAAAGGAAAAGACTTACTCATTTTTTTTCTTGCCAATGCAGCAGGAAACCTTTGACAGAGCAAGGATGAGTTAGCAGCCCATGACTGCACTGCTGGAAGCGGGAGCCTGTTGTAGTGAATCAGCATCAATTACACAACATTATCTTCAGCCGAGTTACTCGAAGGACCTGTCTGGATCTTAGCAGAACCTCAGTGCATCCAGTTGATCATGAAGCACATCAAACCATCAAACTTCATGCTAGTGGTGCTCAAATGCCTAATAACTGTCATTTGGGGTTTTCCATTTGGACCTGTCCTTGATATGGATGTCACCCCCAGGACAACTGTACATGTCAATGGTAAGGCTCTTTACATGTTATTCTGTGTTTTGCACCATTCAGTTGTGCCAATTCTTCTGGTCTTAATTTACCGTAATTTCAGATTTCAGTGTTACGTTATGCAATTGGTATGGTTTAATAGCTTTTTTTCTTATTAAAATTTGTTTAAACATTACACATTATGATGATACATTTTACTTTTGTTCCTAATAAAGGTAGCTGGTGTGTTTTGCTTCATTCATGGGCTGTGCTGAATGTGTTATGATATTGTTTTGCCTGTAGTGCTGGTGGCAATGTCATTTCTCTGGATATAATTAAACGGCCCTTCTCACTTGTCCTGGCCTGTTCATGAGATTCACACGGCAGATGCTGTGAGAATATGAATTGAGTTTAGGTCACACTCACTCCTGTGAGGGTAGAGTATGGTTTATTAGTTATCGTGTTGTGTCTGTGTACATACCCAATAGTGAATGTATCATATTTGCAGTATATAGACTTGGGTTTTAAGATTTCTTTTGTTTTTTACAAAAGTTTACATCTCTTTACGAGTTTACATCTCACAATTCTGACTTTATAACACATAATTGCGAGATTATATGTCGAAATTCTGACATCTTTTCTCAGATTTATGAGACAAACTTGCAATTGCGAGTTATCAGGCCAATTCTAAGGGGGGAAAAGACAATTGTTTTTTCCCCCTCAGAATAGTTTATATGTCACAATTCTGACTTTATATAATGCATATCTGACTTTTTAACACGCAATTGCGACTCTATATCTCGCAATTCTTACTTTATATGTCACAATTCTGACCTAATATCACGCAATTCTGACTTTATAACATGCAATTCTGACTTAATATCTCGCAATTCTGACTTTATAACACGCAATTCTGACTTAATATCTCGCAATTCTGACTTAATATCTCGCAATTCTGACTTTATATCACACAAATCTAACTTTATATCTCGCAATTCTGACTTCATATCTCACAATTCTTACTTTATAACACGCAATTCTGACTTCATATCTCTGAATTCTGAAAAATAAAGTCAGAATTGTGAGAAAAAGTCGAAATTACCTGTTTTATTTTTCATTCTGTGACAGAAACAAGCTTCCATAATCAGGTGACCCAATGGAGAAAAAGAAAGAAAAAAAACCTTGGGAGAACCCAGGCTCAGTCGTGGGCCAGTTCTCCACTGAAGGGCCTTCCTGATGCTCCTAAATCCATCACAGATTGTTGTCTTTTTGCTTAATGATAAGTGTGTGTTTATCACCACAGACTCACACCACCATTTAAGCCAATTTAGCTATTTCTGTCCAGTCGGAGTGCTTGAACAAATAGATTGATGTTTTGAAAGTGCTCACAGAGCCAGTGTTCACATCGATCAGCCAAGGAATAACTTCTAGTTGTCTACCTGAATATAAAGCCTTTTTAATCATCTTAAAATTGTACGTCAGTTTTTACTTCATTGCATATAAGATAATTGATGACTGAGTATGTTATGACATTTTATACATCTTTACCCACTCAGCTACTTAAACTGAAGTGTTGCTAAAGATTGCTGCTTCATAATACCATTTGTGCTGATAATTTGTGCTCAGACACTGCAGATCTTGTTCGTGTATTTTTGCCTCCATTATTGTATTTTTCTCCTTGCCCTGATTGACTCTAGTCCTTGACCTATATGTGGGCTCTCTTGGGATGAGAATGAGAGCTAGAGCATTCACAGAGTAGACATAAATGTTGGAGCATTATCTCTCTGCTAAAATATCACGGTATTCTTATGAGTATGTTAACATTTTTGATTAAAAAGCATATTTTGAGGGTGTAGCACAGGTGCTATCTTGCTTTAATGGTTTGCTGTAGTATTTTTGAGTAAAGTGTTTTCTTTTTATCTTCTGGTCATTGGGTTCATGGTTGTCTGGTTTTTGTGCTTAGCAGACCTGAAGTAATGCTGAAATGAAATATGTATACATGTGTAATTCGTCTGGGGTAGCAGGACGAGGGGAAAAGTGCATCTGGGGTCTTTAGAGACAGTCTATTGAATGCCTAAAGACCTTGAGATGTTATACAGTAATTTTGTAGAAATCATTTTAGTCATTAAAATGCTATGCTCATGTATAAATATAGCCTGATCCAGCTATCTCGACAGACATGGAAAAAGTCATGGAAATTCATCGGTCAAAAGGTGTGGGTGGTTTCTGTTGAACGTCTGATAAAGAGAATCACAGTATGAGAGTTATCGTGTAAGGTCAGGGTGCTTGTAGAAAAGAGCTGTATCTGTTCAGCAAGCAAGGTAACATTTCTTAAAAACACTGAAGATAGCCTACACATCTAATGTTCACTTTTTTGTTTTCGACATGCTATAAGAGTAATCGCACTCCTCTGAGACCAATCAAAAGGTAGTCTTGATTCTTGATAATCCAAACCCACAGAATCCAGCCCTCTGATGGAGGGGGTTTTATCTGTGTGGGGGTTGCTGTTGTCTTGGTGACAGGATTTGAGCAGTGGCATCTACTTTCTTCTTTTAGTACAGAAATAATATCTATATTAAACACAGATTTGTTTACATTGCATTATGCTACACATTATATCTTACATTATGCAAAAATGGATTGGTGTGTCTCAGATTTTTTTTTATTGTTCTCTAGTAGAGGATTAATTTGGTTTGTGTTCCCCCACATATGCTTCCACAATATTGAGGCCATTTTTAAAACCAGTTTTGATTTTCTCTCCAACAAAAAACTATATTTCCTTGCCTAAAAACAACATTTAAAACTCATGACTCTTTTTAAATTCTTTTTGTGTTTTACATTGTGTCATAAAATAACACAGCTATTTTTTTACTTATTGTTTCTCGTTCCAATTTTTTTTTTTTGGTGAGTTCTGTTTATTTGTATGCCAACACCAAATTAAACTGCAAAGTTATTTTTTAAAACTCATCTCGAGAATCTGTTGTTATTATCTTATTTTTTTTATTTCTGTTGCATCTCACTTGGTATATGGTAGCTCCGCCCACTGTGAAAGCTCATTGGTCCAGAATTCCAGATTGCCTGTGATTGACAGCATTTTCACTTTCAGTGCAGACAGTCGGATTACTAATGATTGGGAATTTGGTTCATGTTTGGTTTGGACTCTGAACTCTCAGTGGTTGCCACATGGTTGATGATCAGTTCAATGCCAAGAACTGGAAACAATCAATGACGATTATTGATTTTTGGGAAAGATGTTTATCAGATGTTTATTAGTTGAAAAGTGAAAATATATTAAATGTCAAGTTACATTTAATCAAGTTTGTATAGTTAACCATAAACATTTTTTTTAAATATATAACTCAAATTTGTTTTGATTAATGTCAATTTAACAGCCTGAGCAAAATGTTTGGGATCATATTACATGGTTTTGGTACATAATACAATGCAGATCTCTTATCAGTGTGCATTATTAAAGCAGTATTTTGTAGTACTGTGAGATGTGCTTCTAATGGGGTTGAATATATTTTGTAATCCTGGCGAAGCTTGACCATGGTTGTTTAATGTTGATCACGTGTAGAGCTGACTGTTCTCGCCCGGCAGTGTCAGTATTTATTTTGTCAGAGCTTGCCCCTAGCAAACACGATTCCGATTGGACCACCACTGCTGCCCGCCCAAGTTTGTTTGGACCAGGGTTGGTATGAGTCAACAGTCAAGTCATACACAAGAAAATGCTATGAAAATAGATTTGTTTGTAGCATGAGGTGAGAGCTACAATACTTACCTCTCTTGTAGTGTGTCCTTGGGCAATTTACACAGACACCCACACACATTCATAAATATGTCATGCGTATTTAAGAAAGAAATGTATGTGTGTGTTGTGTGTACTTAAAGGGGTAGTTCATCCAAAAATGACATTTCTGTTATCATTTACTCACCCTCAAGTTTTTCAAAACCAGCATGAATGTATTTCTTCTGTGAGAAGATATGAGTGTCCAAACAGTCCATGGGCCCCATTGACTTCCATATTATGACAATAAAAATACTATGGAAGTCAATGGGGGTTGAAACAGACAGGTTTGGAGCAATCTAAAGGGTGAGTAAATGATGATAGAATTTTAATTTTTGGGTGAACTATCCCTTTAAAACCTGTCAGTCAACATTAGAGCGCCACCCTCAGGGTAACACAGCCTCTGCCAAAAATGTGTCTGCATGTGTTAGAGATTAGAATTAAAAAAAAAACGTACAAAATGTTTATTATAAACTACTGCCCTACCTAAATTTATGGTCAGGAGCCACTACTGCTCAAATATTCTCTAATATGAGAAGATTATGCTCTTAGTGCTCTTAGTTCAAATTCATATATAGACACACACAGCATGTGTGCACAATTTGCATATTACAGGCTTGGCACAAAGTTTATGTGGTTGAAACTTGGTTCCAATCCTATAGGGAACAGTAAACAAACCACACACACACACACACACACACACTGCTAGAACACAACAGGAGGCCTTGGGCGCTGTGTTGACTCTGCTCATGGATTTGTTTCCTCAGTGTGCTAGACTGGTGCGGTAGGGCAGTTAGTGCACTTATCTAGCAGCCAACGGGCTATTTTTCATTAGACCCATGATTGTGATAATGTTGTTATTCCATAACAGTTCCAAAAGAAAGTGTTGTGATCTTTGTGTGTTACAAATAATTTGATGAAAATGTATTTAATTGATACACATGCATGTCATGTTATTGTAATTTTGGTTTGTTGAGCCTATATGAACCCTCTTCCTGGTCTCCTAATTTTAAACCGAAATAAATGCAAATAGTCTAAAAATAAATATCTTAAATGTATTGTTTATTGAGATTTAGACTTAAATAGATATGTATTGTTAAAAAAAATTCTTAACACAAAATAATGACAGCAATAGCAAGCTGCTTTTGTCATGGACACAATGTAGTGTACATTGCAAGCTGTTTTGCTGCAAAGTCATTCCAATGTTTGATTTTAGCTTTAAACAGGTACTTTAGAACATCTGGGCATTTTTTTTTTATTAATTATAATACTTAATTTTATTTGTATAGCACCTTTTATACAATGTGAGGAACCAAGCTGGCAGGCATGAGGAGTCAAAAAGTATATTTTACTTACAAAAAAACATACAACTTACAAAAAATATAAGTTTTAAACAAAATTTAAAAAAAAAAAATCACAAAAAACAGAACGTTCTCAGCCCATAAAAGAGGTCAACTAAACAGAACTTAGCTCAGGTTGCACATCCTTAACATAGGACGAACAAAACAAAAACAACAGACCTATCTAAACTGAGACATGGGGAAACTTATAGAGTGGCTGATCAGGTCATTCTGACACAAAAGTTGGTAGACAAACACATAGCATATAAACTAACCACAATAATTACAACACAGATGTCAAACCAACTCTACCTAATATGAACTAAGGACAAATTAATCAAATAAATCATAACAAAATATAAATAGCCAAGAAAAAGAACAAAAAACTAATAAAATGGAATACTCTGCCACCCCCATGAAATGGGCTCACATGGTGCAGTCCAATTAGCCACTCCCCTATTTAAACAGCTGAGAGTCAGTTGCAAATCCTTTTGCCTGTCGCCCAGCTGGAGACCCACTACAGCCCCAGGAACTGGTAACTCGAAAAGGTAATCACTGAATGTAACTTAAAGATAACGAACCTGAAATTAGCTAATTTGGCAAAGTTAAGTGTGTGCACCCAAACCAAATCAAATAACTAATAAAACTGGTTTTAAAGGGTACCCCGACCATAGAGTTTCTATCGTCATCACCGGCGGCCATCTTGTCACAGACAAGCTGATGTAAGATGAGTGGTCAGCATGAACACAA
>JAOTRC010000014.1:18495268-18508369 GCA_027497675.1 Cyprinella lutrensis | reverse complement strand
TATGGGGAGTCTAGTTTGTTTTCCCCCAAAAGGGGGCGGGGACATTCTATGATGACGCAGCGCCGGTTGTGCGTATTTTCGGATGCGTAAAGTGTACAAATAAAAACAAAAACATATCAAGAAAACACAATCTATCGAGTCAGCATGATAAAGCCGTTAAAAGGGACTGCTCACGTCTTTTGCGCGCTCAAGTTCGCGGTGTGACGCGCTCTTTTTTCCAAGTGCGTCCACGCCGCATCAAGATAAATAAAAGTGTATAAAAACAAAAAAACCAAAACAAGTAGCGTTCTAACTTAATGAATACAGCAAAACTACCATGTTAATATATCATATTATTTGTTAATATGTAGCATTTTAGGTGCTAATATGTACATTTTAGGTGCTAATCTTTAGCCTACATTTAGTTGCTAATATGTACATTTAGTTGCTAATATGGATATTTATTTGCTAATATGTACATTTTAGGTGCTAATATGGACATTTATTTGTTAATATGTACATTTTAGGTGCTAATCTGTACAATTAGGTTCTAATATGTTCATTTTAGGTGTTAATATGTATATTTTTTTTAGGTGTCAACATGTACATTTATGTGCTAATATGGACACTTATTTGCTAATATGTACTTTTTAGGTGCTAATAAGTACCATTAAGGTACCAATATGCACCCTTTTAGGTACAAAAGCATAACTTTTGAAAAGGTACAGCCCCAGTGACAGCTTTTGGACCTTTTTCCTGAGAGTGTAACACTTTGTCTTCTATCTATATATATAAATATATATAATGAAAACCAAGTAATAATAAAAGAAAACATAATACAAATAATATTAAAACATTGCTTAAAAGTCAATTTTCTTCCTTACTATCTATTGGTGATGTGCTCCAAAACTTGGCCATAATTGACAAAGACAGCATCCCTCATTTTCTTTAGATTGTTAACCTTTTTTAACAGCTTTGTACTATACCAAATAATAAAATAATTAGCTACAAGGCCATTTTTACTACTACTCTAACTTCCATTGATTAAAACATGAAAGTAACAGCCATGTACTGGTTTAGCAGTTATTAATATACAAAATTATTTGACTATACTCAGTGCCATGATTGACTAATTAAAATCAGATATTCAAGAGACAAACATGTCAGATGCACATAGCATAATTTCTCTCTGATTATTGCCAGGCATGTACGTCTCAAAGAATACATTATATACTCGTTGGCCTTCCCTTTTCCCGTAAATCCTGATATGTTGTTATTAAAGACTAAGTAAGGGGTCAGGGATATCGTAGAGTGAGGCGGTTGTTATAGCGAATACAACTCCGAAAGGCTGATCAGGACCCCAACGTGAAGCGGAGGGGTCGTCAATCAGCCTGAATGGATTGTATTCGCTATATTAACTTCCTCGCTCTACATTATGCCGCTTATTACATGGCTACCTACCAAATAAATCAATAATTTCACACAAAATATTGATTAAAAATAAGCTTATTGATTTAAAGGAATTTATCCTCCAGAGTGAACAGAACTGTGTCCATGGCAACACTCTGTTTTTCATGGCAACAGTGTGTTATACTTATCAGCAGTCTGTTATCAAGAAATGTAACAGACGGCTTTCTACATTAATTCAACCAAGCCATGTAATAGAGCAATATTGGTATGGGTGCGGATGTGTGTGTATGAGTACCTGTGTGCATAAATGGTCCAAGGACACACAATGTGCTTTGAGCTCAAAGGCTTTTGTGTGATCTTTCAGTTTATCAGCTCGGCACTCATCACTGAGACACAAGGATTAGCTACACACACAGAATGTCGTCACTTTGCCCGAGGTCTTAAATCGTGTTTACATAACTTAATATTTTCTTTCCTGTTATGAATAATATTAGCCTCTGGCCCTCCCACGCGCACAGCAACCCGTAGGTCTGTTCCGACCTTTCTTTGATTGACAGTTTAGATCTCCATGGCCTTGACTTTTAGGGTTCTACTGCCAATCATCCTCACACTAGCTCAAACACAGACCAGTATTGCTTGTTTTGATTTGATAACAGCTAATAGTTATAAAGTACTACTGACACAACTGGCATGTGTATCTCTAGGCATTGTCGTATGAACAACCAGTCAGTAACTACACTGTTTTAAGTCTCAGACTTGTTTGATTTACTAAAAGGATTGGATCACAAGAGTCATTTGTTAGGAAAGTGGACTACACTTGTGTGTTTTTAATGCACTAAAAAGAATTGTTTCACAAGAGGCATTTGTTCTGGATTGGAATATGCATTTGATTCACTATAAATGAACCGATTCACTATATGCTTCATCCGTATCAGCAAAGCAATGAAGGTGTGAGAACCATAGATGGAAATACCTCTCAGTTTCCAACATTAATGAGATATTCTATTGAATATTGCTAAGATATTCTAAATGTTTTAGCAAATTGCTATGCATTTGCAAGTATGTGTGATTTTTTTACTGATATGATTGAATGGACCAGTTCATGATTTCTTAATTTTTTTTTTTTTTTTACTTGTCTCAAAAATTAGATGGGGCACAAATCACTTTTAAATTCTGATTCCAAATACTTTACATTTCATGCTTGGGTACTGGCTGTACCGTATATTGTCGTCGATGTAGACTTTTTGCAATGTGTATGGGGGGCTGGGTGTTTTGAAAGGTTGGGGAAGGGCATTTGAGGGGTTGATATCTGGCCTAATACTGCCAAGTCTCATCAGTATAGCCCACCCGTCTCTCAGTATGGGGCAGGAAATCTCAGCATGGTGTTGTAGATGGGCAAAACAAATCCTTTTCTCTTCAGAATCTGCTTGGGTTTACTTTATGCCCTTTTAGGACGCAGACCACCCAAATAAGTCAATGGTGTTTTAATATTTTAGAGGGACACTTAATCATTGTGCATAAAAACAGAAGGTGCTTAATCCACTCTTTTACAACACCAATTTGCTTTCACTTTCTCTCACTCTTTTTATTGTGCCAACAATTCTTTTTTACAATGAAGTTAGTAATAGGTCTTATGAATGTGACAAGGCATGTGGCGGTATCAAATTTTCATGTTGCGATAATTGCAGACGCTTTTAGTATAAAGCAGTATATGGTATTTTATCATGATATTGAAATAAGCTGCAAAAAGTGTTGTCATACTATAACAGGTTTAATAACTTTTTTTTCTTATAATTTTCTTATGAGCATAAAACAGTTACTAACAGTTTAAAGCGCAAAATAATTATAGGTAAGACTTTACAATAAGGTCTCATTAGTTAAAGGAGCTGTATGCAAGATTGTGGCCAAAACTGGTACTGCAATCAGTTTCAAATTAGGGTGTATCCCCACCTTCCCCCATGACTTGAGGTTGCCAGATATGCTGCAGGTTTCAGCAGGAATGTAGGCTGCTACAATGTTCCAATGGCAAGTGACGAGTCCTACACAGTGCGTTTTTTTTCTGTTGATCATTTATTTCAGACTTTGTAACAAAGTATTTCGGATTCATATGGATTTTTTGGGGGGTTTCTCAATGTTTAGGGTTAGGGTTAATATCCCTAACCCTAACGCTAGTTGCTGAGAATTCAGCTCTCCATCCATTAAATTCAGTTAAAAGGTTTTCCAATAAATGACAGAAGAGTGTGTAGAGCTATGGCTGAGTCTCTATGCTGTTGACACAATTTAGTCATGTTTGTCCCTGTTTTTCTAACTGGGTCTCTGTGTGTTTTTCAGGGCTGCTGGGTTGTAATCATTTCCATGGAGCTGCAGTCAACTACAGCTCTCTATTACTGGAGGATGGGCCTGGCTTGCTGTATGTTGGAGCCAGAGAGGCCATTTACAAACTGGACACAGCCAACATCTCTGACACCAATATCTCTTTTTCGGTGAGTTCTGTCTCTCTGTCACATTAAGTTTCTATACGTTTCATGCCACCACCTAATAGTTGTTGTCCATATCTGTAAAACAGCTGGAATGGGCAGCATCTGCTGAACAGAAGAGGCAGTGCCTGAGCAAAGGAAAGAACAATCAGGTATTCCCATTCTTGATGTGTAGAATATCCTTAAATCCCATAGCTCAACTCAAATTATGTGCTGATTCCCTTCCCAGGGAACAAATACTGGTAAAATATAAGGAAGAATAAGTTTCTTCCAAATGTAGAGAGTATACAAATATATACTTTTTGTGATGTACCACGTAACCACATGTTCAAAAGTTGAGTGTCAATTCTTGTGTGCAGACAAAACTAAACAAAATGCACATTGATTTTCATGACAAAGTCAAAATTAATGGTGGTTCTGATGTAAAGAGGCGGGTGGAATGAAAATATTTAAAAATGCTGTTTAAGAATGTAAGCTGGAATGTGGGAGTTTTGCCCAGAAAATATTTCTTTATAATAGTATTTCATTGAAAAATAGTTTTTATTTTTATACATCTGCTGATGGTACTGCATAATGTACCTGTATTTTTGGAAAATTCAAAGTGTTTTATGATAATTTCTTGCTTGTTCCGTCAAAGACTGAATGCTACAATCACGTGCGATTCCTGGACCGATACAACGACACTCACCTGTACTCCTGCGGGACGCATGCCTTCAGACCACGCTGTGCTTACATAGTGAGATGTTTACTGCTCTCATTCTGTCCGTCATGTTTCAAAGGAATTATTATTGGAAATGTTTTATGTTCTGCTATAAGATGTCATAAGAATATCTCTCTGTTTTTGTCAGGATGTGGCACGCTTCACCTTTGTGCGTTTTGAGGAGGGAAAGGATAAATGTCCTTATGACCCTACAAAGAGCTACACTGGATTTATAATAGGTACATCATTTGGATTCATAACCTTATTTCTTAACCTGCATGTTTCCTCTTCTGTTTTTTATTTCAGTTGACTATAATTTGCCTTTACAGATGGTGAGATGTACTCTGCATCTCAGTATGAGTTTCGTGACATCCCTGATATACGGCGCAACTTTCCTTTCCCAAATTTGCGGACAGACGATTCTCCAACAAGATGGCTGCTGGGTTAGTTGAATTTTTTTTTTTCAAAAACATTTTTGAATCAATAAACAGTGTACTTTGAAACTTCTCTCAGACACAATAAGATCTGTAAGGCTCATAATTGGTCCATTGTGGTGTGGGCAGCAGCTAATGCTGATGTTTTTTTCTCATAGACTCAGATTTTGTCGGCTCAGCTTTACTCAGAGAGAGCATCAACAGCTCCATCGGGGATGATGACAAACTCTACTTCTTCTTCACGGAGAGGAACACAGAACCGACGGCTTACTCCAGCCAGACCAAAGTGGCCAGGGTGGCCCGTGTGTGTAAAGTAAGAACTGGGTTTGGGATTTATGATCTGTGTTTTTCAAATCTGGTTTTAAAACTTAAATTAACGAAACATTTTCACTCCTATGTACAGACTTCTAAGTACAGTCCATGACAGCGCCAGTCTGACCTCATCTCTCCACACGTTTCTGGAGGCTCTATGGCTTTGCCACTGTTGCCGGGCAGATAAAGCCCCACTACCCAAACTAGCTCTCTCACTCGCTTTCTTTCTCCCACATATGCTCTCCCACCTGCATTATCCTCATCTCATTTAGCATCTTCATTCTGCTCGGATAAACAACCCAACAGTTTCCCCTCACCGTTATATCTTCATTTATTTCATGCCTGCATTCACTCTGCAGCTAACTCTTCACAGCTCTGGGAAGCAGGTCAGGTCCCTTACTGTTTGACTTACTGAGTTAGGAGGGAAAGAAGCTTCAGTCCAAAGTAGGCCACACTACACACACACACACACACACTCATACACACGATTAAACACATGTACTTGTACACATATGCTACTGTTCATAAGTTTGAGGTTGGAAATATTTTTTTATTATTTTTGAAAGTCTCTTATGCTCACCAAGAATTTATTTGATCACAAATACAGTAAAAGAAATAGTGAAAAAAAAATTATGAAATATTACAATTTTAAAATAACTGTTTTCTATTTACTAGAGGTGTAGTTCTTGCTCCTCAAGAAACGACTCTTATTATTATCGATGTTGAAAACAGTTATGCTGTTTAACATTATTGTGGAAACCGATGTACATTTTTTCAGTATTATTTGATGAATAGAAAGTTCAAAAGAACAGCATTTACTTGAAGTAAAAATATTTTGTGACTTTATATGTCTTTACTGTCACTGAATAAAAGTATAAAACATTACTGGCCCCAACTTTAACGGTAACATAAGAATATTTAAGATAACTTATTCTTCAAAATGTTTAAGTAACTAGTTCCACTGTCTTTTAAAGTTAAGCAGCTCAATAAAATTCAAGTTCTTACTCTAAACTTTAAATAGATGGGTTACTTTGATTGGATGGCTTTCTTAAGACTTTAAACAAATTGGGTTAAATACTCCAATCCAACCCCAATAAACAAAGTTTTGGTCTATTTTCACCAATTTTCTAGATGTTGTTCAATATTAGTCAAATTTGTCTTCTAAGTGTAGACAACTCTTACTTATTAGACTATAAAAAATCTTGTTGTGTTCAGTGGGTGAGAAATTATTTTAATTAAGCAGGGTCTAAGTCTACCAAGGGCAACACAAAACAACTTATACAAGTTCACCAAAAGTAATTACTACTGCAACCTCTATTAATGCTAAGTAGAGTCACCATGAGTCACCATGCTTTGAAAACAAATACAACATTAAAATGTTAATTCGGATGTTAATTATGGATGTTTCATCAGCCACAAAGTTTATAGTGAAACTTCACAAAATTAATATTTTCAGAAGTACGTTGTCCACAATAGCACTTATGCATAAGATACCCTATAGTAATCATTGCATTAAATATCATAAATGCATTCCTTATTAATTAAGAAAATATTTCCCTCCAAATTAAATGCCTTTCTGTGATAATAGCAATAACGAACGGGTGTGGTGGTGGGGTGGGGGGCGCTCAGGCGCCTTCATATGCGAGCTTAACATTGTACATTCTCTCTGTTGTTTCTCTACATTTCAACTACAATATAGTTTGTTTACCAAATTGGAAGCCATTATACCATATACCATTTTTTTTCTAAAGGCAGTATACACAAGTCCATTAGAAGTAAAAAGAGTAAAAGGAAAATATTTCAAAACCATGACTATATTACTGTTCATTTGAATCTTATGGAAAAGTTATAATCAGTGACAAAAATCTGAGACTCTGATACTGGAGAAACCATACAAAAGTATCCATTTTCTTTTCCTCTCTGCCATTTATTTGAGCCATCTCAGTTCTGGTCTTCATCTCGAATTAATGTGAACTGACACCACAATTAGCCTGAAGATCCTCGTGTTACTGCTTGAGCCTGATGCTGCCTGTTTCTGAGCAGAATGCTGTTAGCACATTTAGGACAGCTTTTTTGTGCCCACAACTGTGTCATTTCAAGCTAAATGTTTAATTCAGGAGTTTAACAGCAGATCTTGGTGCATTTGGCTGTGAACTACTCTCAAGGGTATATGTGAATAATGCAAAAAGCCATGAGCTACTGTAGGTGGGTAGAAATCTAGAAAATATTATGAAAATATGATTTTCACATTTCAATGTTCGTCTGATGTGTTACATAATCATAATTTGTCATTTAAACTCAATTGTCACATCCCATTAGATTGTAAGATGGGGTGATATTATGTTTGTTATTTGTTCATATTTTTACTGCTACTTTAGTGTGACTCATACCCCTGAGGAAACTATCTTCAAAGAACTACAGACTACGCATAATACATATGTATATTGTGTCACTGAGTTAATAAAAATGAGCAATACGTTTTTTATTGTGTGTGTGTGTAATTCGGGATTTTCACATCAGTGGTTTTTTGTTTCTTGTTCGCAGGGGGACATTGGAGGGCAGAGGACTCTTCAGAGGAAGTGGACGTCCTTTCTCAAGGCCAGGCTGGTGTGCGCCATCCCTGATTATGAGCTTCAATTCAACATCCTGCGCAGCGTGTTTGTCGTTGAGGGAAGAAACGTACACGACACTGTCTTCTATGGCATTTTTGGACTTGAGTGGTGAGAAAATTCATTTAGACAATTTGTAAGATTTGATTGTGAACTGAATTGAGAACAGAATTCAGTTCCTGAATTTAAATTAGGGTAGCAAACAGGATGCAGAATTGTGATAGATAGATAGGTAGATAGATAGGTGACAATTTCAACTCAATTGTATGCATTTTGTAGTTTCAAATTGTCTTCATCAGTAACTCTGGCACCACATTTTATATCAAATTTAAGACTGCAGTTAACATAAGCCTTCAGTTTTAAAGGGTTGAATGTTTTAGTCTGTGAGAGAGGGGTGCTGCAGTCTCATTAAATGTGATATGAACAGAAGCAGCATTAATCTTCTAGCATGTGACCCTGTTCTCTTCGTTCTCAGAGGTTTTTTGACTGAAGGATTTTAGCATGAGAGCCCATCTCTCTAAATATCCCCTTGTGCTTTCCTCGCTAGAGCAGGGATACTCACAATAGGACAGGGCACTGGGCCAGTATTTGAATTGGGAGAATTGAAAGAGGGAGAGAGAGTGCATGCAGAGTCATGCTATATTAAAGCTGCAATACGTAGCTTTTTTGGGTTAAAAATGATCTAAAATACATATTTGAGAAAATACATAACCAGCCAGTGTTCAAAACTCTCTGCTTGCCTTCGCTCGATTCAAAGTGGTAAACTTTTAATAGTGTTTTTAATTCCAATGGTACTGGTGAATTTTCACAGGAGTTTCGAGCATGTCTTTGATTCATTACGTTACACATAAAGGAGTCTCGGCTAGTAGGCTATATTGCGTGTGGGGATGCTGGAGGTGGAGATTTATAGACTTTTCTCATTTATAGCCTTTTCTAAGAAAGATTTTTCTTACGATAATTTACTTACAGGGATAATATAAGCACTTTAATAAATATGCTTCACTTGCTTTTAACTCTTTGGAATGCCTTGCTCCATAGACTTGCATTATAAGTATATGACTGTAAATCTGATTTTTATAAAATTGAGACACTAATCAAAATGATTGTCTTTGGTAATTCACATTTACATTACATTTATAGATTCAGCAGATGCTTTTAGTTTTATCCAAAGTGACAAATGAATACAATAATTGATTCTTAAAGGGATACTCCACTTTTTTTGGAAATAGGCTCATTGTACAACTCCCCCAGAGTTAAACAGTGAGGTTTTACCATTTTCGAATCCATTCAGCCAATTTTCTGATATTTAAAAGAATATCAGTAAACAGACAGTTTCTGGTCCCATTGACTTCCATAGTATATTTTTTTCCTACTATAGAAGTCATTGAGACCAGAAACTGTCTGGTTACTGATATTCTTCTAAATATCAGAAAATCGTCTGAATGGACTCAAAAACGGTAAAACTCAACCGTTTAACTCTGAGGAAGTTGTAAAATGAGCTTATTTCCAAAAAAAGTTGAGTGTTCCTTTAAGCAATAAGATGAGCAGATTTGCATTAAACAAAAATTCCTGTAATCTCTCCCTCTTTCTTACTCTCTCTCATTGCCAGGAGAAATGTTAAGATGTCTGCAGTGTGTCAGTATTCACTCAGAGATGTTCAGACAGCTTTTGATGGGCCTTACATGGAACTACAGGACTCCAAATGGAGCGAGTACACTGGAAAAGTTCCAGAGCCGAGGCCTGGCTCGGTAAGATGCACTTCATCAAAATGGTCCTATAAACTGTCCCCTTCTAGTATAATAGTTATACTAAATCAGTTGGACAGCTCTTTGGGTATATTGGAGCGCTTGTATCACTCGTAACTGTAAATGTTATATAACAGTGTCCTTTCTCTTTAGTGTATAACTGATCAGCATCGTGCCCTGCTCCTAAATTCCTCCCGGGATCTCCCTGACAACACACTGAATTTTGTTCGGAGACACCCTTTAATGTCCAAACAAATCCAGCCAGTGGGAGGACATCCTCTGTTGCTCCAGAGGAGCGCGGACTACACCAAGATCGCTGTACAACAGGTTGTGGGTTTGGATGGACTCATCTATGACATGCTCTTTATTGGAACAGGTGACTAATGGTCAATTTTACTTTTTTGGTATTGTTGTGATATCAAGATTTAAAAGGTTATTTCGATTTTGATATTAAGATTATCAAAGTTTGAGGTTTGTTTTTGAAAGGAGTCTCTTATGCTCACCAATGCTGCATTTATTTGATAAAAATACTTAAAAAACTATTTTAATATATTTTAAATATAATTAATTCCTGTGATCAAAGCTGAATTTTCAGCATCATTACTCCAGTCTTCAGTGTCACATAATACTTCTGAAATAATTAAAAAAAAAATATTTTATTTGCTGTTCAAGAAACATTTCTTATTATCACTCAATGATAAATATTTGTGCTGCTTGATATTTTTGTGCTAACTTTTTTCAGGATTTCAACATTTGTATGAAGTAATAAAAAAAATCTTTACTGTCATTGTTGCTGAATAAAAGCATCATTTATTTAATAAAACAAAATTTTACTGACCCCATAACTCTAAAGGGAAGTTTATATTTGATTGAAACTTAGTTTGTGTTCTTCTCTCCAGATGAGGGCTGGTTACACAGGGCTGTAAAGATCAGAGACCGTGTGCATATCATTGAGGAGCTTCAGTTGTTTGAGGAGAAACAGCCAATCAATAACATGGTGATATCACATAAACAGGTAGCCCGTTATACACCTAGCAGATGTTAAAAACCAGCATCAAATCCAAGCATACAATATAAACACTTATGTATCCCAAAAATAAATCTCAGGATGCCACTTTTGTTCAACAGAACAGTATCTATGTGAGCGCCCCCTCTGGACTGGTGCAAGTACCCCTGTCATCCTGTGAGCGCTACCCATCCTGTTATGATTGTGTGTTTGCTCGAGATCCACTCTGTGGTTGGGATGGAACAACATGTGCTGAGATAACATCTTACGCTAACAGGTAAAAGCACACGTCTTGTTTTTTCAATAACACATGTTTCCCAAAAGTATAGTCCATATGAGTCCATAAGTAATTTTCTTTGCTATATCATATGGCAGGATATTTAAGAAATAACGGCACCTTATCAGATACCATCTTCAGTATTGGATTTTTATAGGTGGATATTGGATATATGAATATCTCTGCTTACAATTATAATTCAAACAGTGTACATTTTGCTATAGCAGATTTCAAAATGAAAACAATCTGTATTGATATTATTGGATTTTATGCTGCAAAATATTGTTATGCCTAAATTAAATAGCTTACAAACTATTTATGGTGTGTTTTAACATGATTATATGTGCATTTATTTTAATATTACCCAGTATTACCCAGAATTTTAATATCAGTTGTGCATTAGTGCATTCCTAAAAATAATAATAATGAAATAAAATATTTCTAATGTAATAAAAATATATAATAATATATCATAAATACTTCTTACCGGCCATGAAACTGTATTTTGCATTATTTTTATTAAAAAAAAGTAAAAAAATGGATTTTGCTGTTATTGTGTTGCATATGTATGATAAACATCGCATGTCATCCATCTCTTAATGAAAAGTTTGTTTGAGTCACATATGAGGAATATAGAGAAATAAGTAACTTTGTGTGTCTCAGATAAATCTAATTTTCCTCTAATGTAAAAATTTTCCTCAGCAAGGGTCCGATTATTGTTCTTAAAATGTAATGCTACAGTTCCTAATAAGTTACCAGCTAACTGGGGAAGAAAGTGTTTTCTTTTCTGGCTAAAACCAATTTTAACTACCATTTGGCTCTTGGGGAGTGTTCATTTTTGAACCCACTGTCCAAAACACATTTGCAGTATGTTCTGGATGCTTCGATTAATGGCTTTAATAAGTGCAACTGTGAATGTGTTTCTTGTAGGTCCAGTCTCATCCAGGACGTCCAGATGGGAAGCAGAGGCTGTACTAATATTACAAATGATGGTGTGTTTGCATGGGAATTATTTCTGAGCAGCCTAGTCAGGTGACATATAAAGTGATGCTCCACTTTTTTGGAAATAGGCTCATTTTACCACTCCCCCAAAGTTAAACAGTTGAGTTTTACCATTTTCAAATCCATTCAGCTGATTTTCTGATATTTAGAAGAATATCGGTAACCAGACAGTTTCTGGCCTCATTGACTTCCATAGCAGGATAAAAAATATACTATGTAAGTCAATGAGATAAGAAACTATGTGGTTACTGATATTCTTTTAAATATAAAAAAATCAGCTGAATGAATTTGAAAACGGTAAAACTCCACTTTTTAACTCTGGAGGAGTTGTAAAATGAGCCTTTTTCCAAAAAAAGTGGAGTATCCCTTTAAAGCTAGAAATGCCATTTATTTCCAGAGAGCTTCAATTCTCCTTTTATGTTTCATGAAAGAAAGGTATGCAGGTTTGATAAAGCATGAGGGTGAGTGATGATGACAGAAGTTTCTTTCCTTATTTTGGTGCACAGGCCACATGGTTAATACTGGCAGATATCTGCTGTAATTAAACCCAGGGTTAAAGGAATCAGATGACAGAACAGGCAAATGTCACAGCTGTGACGCCCACACTTACCATGATAGCATGTGTATCACTAGCAGTGAGGATAGACCTGTGGCAGTTGGATTGCTAAAGGTTAGTATTGATAATGTACTATAGGCCTATACTGGATAAGTTTTACTAGATAGTGTTCAGTGATGCTGACACTGCTTAATGTTCATTAATGAAGTTTTTAATATGACAATTTGTGTCATCATTTACTCACTCACCTGTTGTTCCAAACCTGTATTTCTTTCTTCTGTGGAACCCAAAAAGAGAAGTTTAGCCAAATCTCTCTTTTTTTTCATCCAATGAAAGGGGATAGACAGTGACAACCACAACTAGACACATTTCACTGATTTGCTGATAAAAAAATCCCCCTGTGTTGTAGCTTTTAAATAACAAACAAGAGTGATTAAAAGAAGATTAAAACTATCTGTGTTCTCAAACAAGTTATAAATCCATTTATACTGAACAACATTATACCAAATATACATTTAAATTAGGGCTGTCAAACGATTAATCGCGATTAATCGCATCCAAAATGAAAGTTTGTGTTTACATAATATATGTGGG
>JAOTRC010000014.1:18470367-18482059 GCA_027497675.1 Cyprinella lutrensis | reverse complement strand
TAGTAAAATTTTACCAAGAAATAAATGATTTTGAACTTTTTTGCTCTTTGAGATTTAAAACGCTAAAGAGACAACACAGCTTCTCCAATTCCAAGGTTTGGATAAATTATATTTAATGAAACAAAGTAATTACACAGACATTCACAATAGACCAAAAAAAAACCCATCAATTCCTTAGATCAAATGAAATATACATTTTTGCATACAAAAAAATAAAATAAAAATAAACTAGAACCATCTTGTAAAATCTTAACTGCTGTGTTTTTCTTTTTCTTTGGTATTTATTTTTTTATGCAACCCTTGTATCATTTACCATGAAGATAGCCTAAGAATCTGATATGGCATTAAAACTTATACTACTACAGTATAATTAAATCTACCAGGTCTAATGTATAGTTTTCCTCATATCAGGCCAGTCAGGAGGCAGATAATGTACTCATCCTGCAGGAGAAGAAGCTGGTGACGTGTCCTGGCCGAAGGTCCCTTCAGGTGGTCAAGAACCGCTTTGATGGGGACGTGGGGATCTTTCCCTTAGAATTTAATAAAGCCTCACTTACCTTCTCTGCTCCTGTGAAAGGAAAGCAGAAACTTCGTAAGGTGACGGTGGACAAGAATAACAGCACAGAGGAAATAGAGGAGACTGAACTCAAAGAAACAAGTGAGAAACCTGTCAAGTCTGCAAAAGCCAAGACCTCAAAGACAAAGACAGTTAAGGGGTCAGCGGCAGGAAAGGGCTCCACAGATGGAGAACCAAAGAATCAGTAGCTCTGAGAATTCATTGATTGCAAGAATTCAAGTAGAATGTGGAAGACATGAAAATGTAATGTTATGTTAACACATTGTTTATAGAGGTGGTTCTGGATGGATAGTTTGTATTTTAAAACCTCTTAATTATTATGAAATGTTTCATACATACAATGATTTTATATGCACCCAAATGAAACAAATTATTTTTGTTTAAAAATTGTTATTTGATGGTTTATGATACAAAATCATTATATGTATGTTATACAAGACCCCTTAAAGCTGCATTTGTAGGGATCCGGCCATACATTTCATTAATGTTAATCCATTTTATGGATTATGTCCAAACATATAATGTGATCTATTTCTGTTTCTACTGTTACTGTAGGAAAAAAGTGTCACAAATAAGCTATTTAAAGGAGGCTGTGAAAACTGTTAATAAAGTGTTTTGTAGACAGTTCTGACAGTTCGTCTTAATAATCAATAGAAAAGCTTTTATTGCCTATTACAGCAATCAAACGGTTGCTATAATTGCTGACAAGCTTTTTGCATGTCTCCACTGGTATTTTTGCCCATTCATCTTTAGTGATGAGCTCCAATTCTCTCAGCTTGGAGGGTTTCCTTGCCATCACCCTGGCCTTTAGCTCCCTCGACAGATTCTCAATGGGATTTAACTCAGGACTCTGGCTGGGCCACTGAAAAACGGTTCTCCCTTTTACCAAATGAAGGCTACATCATTGGTGAGTCGTTCTCTGGGCTTGTTTTTGATCTAACATGGTACTTTTCAGTTCTGAAACTAAAGATGTAATAACCTCTTATTCATGGAAGTTTTCAGTTCTGACACTTAAGAATTAATCAATAATAAAAGTCATGAACACAATAACTGTAGCCTATCTTTCAATATGGTTTTTCATGCATGGGCTTGCCATATTTTACAGTGTAGAACAGGACCATTCTGCAGCGTGTTGACACAGCGTGTCATATGACTTTTTACACCAATCAGGACCATTGTAGGAAGTGACCTGACTTGTTTCTGTTCCTTACACGAACTTTATGGATTAATTCAGTTTTGTTCCTCGGCGTATATTGACTGCTGTAAATCGTTTTCTTGCTGTTTTAAATTGCATGGCTTCAGCTTTCTAGAATCTGTCAAAAACAGAATAAGGCACACCTTTTTTCACTTTAAGTTACTGTAATATTGCGCAACAATGACAAACATTTGTCCAATTAAAAATGTTGCAGATTTAGTTTCTGAAGCTCGTCGTGTGTACCGGGAAACATTTGACGGGGATAATGCCAGTGTTGCAGTTTGCGCCCCAGGACGTGTGAATTTAATCGGAGAACACACAGATTATAATGAAGGATTTGTCCTCCCAATGGTAATAACACTTTTATGACAAAATTATTAAAATCATGTTTGTAAATAAATATAATAAAACAATTAATAAGTTTTAAAGAAATTGCGTGGCAATATTTACGACATTATTTATGATTCATTTGAAATGATTGACAAAACCTGATCAATCAATTCGTTTTGTACATCTAAACTGTAATATGTTTAGACTACGAAAGAAATATGTTTAGACTACGACTTGGTTGTGCATAACTCTTGTTAATTATTTTTTATATAACATTCAAAAATTAGCTAGTCAACTCAATCAGTCAAGAATAGCTTACTATGTTATACATTTTATGATAATCATGCAAACAACAATCTGAAGTGGGGCACATGAAATTGCAACTTCTTTATTAATAAAAAAAAGTAAAGGAGGAGAAATTGAGCGTGTGATGACTTTATTACACTGTCTTGATTTAATCCGAACATTTGAATCAAACTATTTGAAAGAACCGATTCCCGGGAATGAATCAAACTTCCCAGCTCTAATTCAAAGACAAACAGACTTGATACTTGACATTTATGACGTGTTACTTTGTCATAAATCGCAGGGATGCAAGGTATCTTATCTTGCAGAACTGATATCTGAAATATGGAAATTATGGATTGTCCTTTCACATTGATCATAGGCTACTTTCTATTGTAGATTGAAAAGTGTGATCAAGTTATACATTTCCAACGCTCCTAATTAATAGGAACTAGTGATAAGAACAAACATATTCTCCTCAGATCAAACCCAGCAATTACGCCCTGACAATATGAGTTATGAAGTTTTTTTGAATGGTTGCAGGCCTTGCCAATGGTGACAGTTATGGTGGGCAGCAAAACATCCGGCCAGAAGTGCTGTGTTGTAACTCTGACTGAAGCTGCTGATGAGCCCAGGAAGGTGGACTTTGATCTCCCAAATGAACTGACCCCACTTTTAAGAGGGCAGCCAAACTGGGCCAATTATGTAAAGGGAGTTGTACAGCACTACAGAGGTAATCTTTTTGCGGTATTTTTTGTCTATCTGGCAAAAAGGGAAGTAATGAGGAAGTGTACTTTTAGTCTGTCTCTAGGATGAAATGTGACCTTAGGGGCTCATGCTGAGGACTAACTTTTTTAATGCAATGTTTCCAATACTTGCAACACTTGCAGAATAGTTGCTGAGCACACTGTTGTCTTACTCTGAAAGCAACAATAGATTAAACATATACGTGTTGCAGAACAGAGTATATTAATCTCATGCATGTATTTCTATAAAGCCAAATAGTATTGCTTTCATCATGTCTTCTCTTTACACAGCAAGGCCCATCCCTGGCTTTAGAGCTGTAATAGCCAGCAGTGTGCCACTAGGAGGCGGACTCTCCAGCTCAGCCTCACTTGAAGTGGCTGTGTACACCTTCCTGCAGCAGTTATGTCCGGGTAATCACTTCTGAGTCACACACTTTTAATTTGGCCTTTGTAAAATTCCCATTCGTTTTTTCCACAGAAAACCCGACTTACTAATAAGATATAAAGCATTTAAGGCAGATCTGTTCTGAGGTTGTAATTGATAGTATTATGTTTATGCTTCGCACCTTTCAAAAATGGAAATTGTGGGAAAAGTCATTTTTGATCAAAATGATTCATCCTTGGTGAACATCATTTCTGCACCTCCACAGATGATGGGAATCAGGTAGCCAAGGCAGTGGCCTGTCAGCAGGCTGAACACACTCATGCTGCTGTGCCCTGTGGCATCATGGACCAGTTTGTGTCTGTTCTGGGTAAAGAGGGCCACGCATTACTCATTGACTGCAGGTAAGTAGATTTGCCCATCAATATTCTTCTGTCAGATTAGAATGAAGCAGTTATATTTAGTTGCTAATTTACAAAAATAATATTAAATGCATTCTTTTCAGATCTTTGGAAGCCACCGCTGTCCCTTTAGCTGACCCTGGACTTGTAATCCTGATCACTAATTCCAACATTAGACATTCGCTCACAGGCAGCGAGTATCCCACAAGACGAAAACAGTGTGAGAATGCAGCAGAGGTTTTGGGCAAAAGAAGTCTAAGAGAGGCTACTTTACAGGATTTGGAGGGTAAGATAAAGAAAGGTTTTGGCACCATAATGTCTTTAATCAAGGTCATTCCATATACTGTACATATTTTGTGAAAATCTGAATTTATTCACAGCTGGCAAGGATCGACTGGACAGCGTGACATACCGACGGGCACGTCATGTGATTGAGGAGATCGAACGCACAGCGCAAGCTGCCGAGGCACTCAAGAGAGGCGATTACAAAGAGTTTGGGAGGCTGATGGTAGAGAGCCACAATTCTCTTAGGTAAACATCTACAATTGAAGCAAGATTATAATGTTGGAAGACTAACAGAAGTCAAATCCTTAAAAACATCCCAAGATTAGAAGTACTTTTCAGTGACTGAAATGTTGTTTGCTTAACCCAGTTGTTCAATAGGTGCCAGTTAAAAGGCTTTTAATGGTGTATATTTTGACTGGGGTTGATATTGTTTGTTTCAGGGATAATTACGAGGTCAGTTGTCCAGAACTGGACGAGCTGGTGTCGGCAGCACTGGAGGTGGATGGGGTGTTCGGGAGCCGGATGACAGGAGGAGGGTTCGGTGGATGCACAGTTACATTGCTTCAGGCTTATGCCACGGAGAAAGCAATGAAACATATTCAGGTTTTTACAAGTTTAAGATCATCTGTGAATCTTTCTATGACTATTTAATCTGGCTAAACTGCATATTCAGGATATTTCAGGAAATATGATTATTTGTATGGTAACTTTTTTTGTATTTACAGGAGAAATATCATGGAACTCCAACTTTCTTCATAACTACCCCATCAGAAGGAGCTCATGCTTGCAGTCTATGATTTTTAACCAGTGCTAACTTAGCAAGTCATTGGATTTCCGTGTAAATTTTTTTTATCACTAATAAGCATACTTATTTAGAATCAGTTCTCTCCGATCAATGCCACAAATTTTGCTACATAAATCCTTTTCAGATTCTTTTCTAACACCTGTGCATGCTTTACAATCTTGCATTCAGAAATCTAATCCCCACAAAGAATTTATGTTTAAAATAAAGGGTATTTATGTAATAAAGCAATTATCTAATAAAAGAAATTGTATTTGCCTTTATTAAACCAAATGTCCAGGCTCAGCTCATTCAGAAATGCCAGTACTCTATACATAGGAGCCTGATAAAACTATTAACCTGGAGAAAGTCTTCACATATATAGCAAGACATACTTATGTTATATGCACAATGCGTACTATTATACTTTAAGTAGCATTGCAGTAATGAGGATGGAGGGGGCGCTATATAGGCCTACATCTTATTTATTTACTTAATAAATACGTAAATAAGCTCCAGAGTTTAAAATAAACTTAGACTTTTATATTATGTTTTTGTTATAAATTTTAGTGGGTCATAGAGATTGTGCTCTGAGTTTAGTGTGTGCGCCCCCTGCTGGCCGCGAACTGCGCTGTCCCGGAAAGCGTTTGTTCAGGGAGGAGCCAGAGCGCACCCAGCAGTAAGAGCAGCAGGAAACACTTCTGATAATCCTCCACCACTGTGTCCATACACAGACCTCGAAGCCGAGGTAAACACAAATCGAGCCTGCTCTCCTCCACCGCCCGGCGTAGTGTTCCTCTTCACCTCAGGATAATCGAGTTCACACGCTTGAATCGTGGACAGCGCCGGGACATCAGGCCGCGGTGAATCAGGTGAGTCCTACCCGGGCCCGTCGACTGCTGTTCGGCCACAGGTGTTTCCACTAACCCGACTGTATGGATGTGTCTCTCAAAACGTAGCCTACTGGGCTGGCTAGATTGCGAACGTACATATATTCATATGAGACCTGTAAATGCTGTTTAGATAACGTTAAGAATCTCACTTGTGTTTTTAAGACACAAACAGTGGATTCTAACTTACAGTTCTGTATGAACTTAACATATGTTATTATGATAATGGCATACTTGCACACTGTGACTGTCTGTTTACAGGCTCCTCTTTAATATATATATTTTACACTCTCTTTTTTGCATTTCGACTGTTATTAATAATCTTAGGTGTAAAACGAAACTAACACCTACCGTGATCCCTGCTCTTGCCCTTATTATCATGAAACTGCATCCCTCAGAAAGAAAGAACAGAGAATGCATTGTTGGTCTCTGGTTACTATCTATCCCGCACTGTTACTGTATTTTCAAAGGTTTACAAGTCTTTCAAAGGCACTGACCATTTATTTTGTTAGTTAGGACTGTTTTTCTCTGTTTATACATATACATAGATTTCTTACTTTTTATTTAAAAAGTTAAATCATTGTTAAATAGTTGCTTGATATGCAAACACACATCAGAGACCCACAAATGTGTAGTCTGGGTAATAAAGAACACATTAAGTTAAAAGGTGTGGGTGTTTGTAGAAATACACTTTGGGCACTGGGCAGCATGATTGTCTATCAGTTTGAGAGTAAGTTGAAGTGCTTTGGAAAGGACTGGGGAATTGGTTGTCCTTGACATAGATTACTATCCAGTAAGGCTGTCCCACCGGTCTGACAGGTTGAGAATCGAGAGTGATTAAGCCTCCGCCTCTCATATTGCTTCACACACACACAACCATGTTCCTGATGTCATGTTTCTCTCATTTGCAGAGCGTCATTTACCTTCATGGTTAGTTTATGGATTAAAGATATTGATGCAGACCACAATTAACTATTATATAGTGTGATTAGGACTTTTGGCATCACATGCAATTAATCTTAGGTCATTTCTTTCAAAAGCCGCTTGTAATGTATGGCTGGATTGAGCTTTGCTCCTTTAGGAGAGCCAATGCAAAGTGCTTGCTCAGTGTGACCTCAGATAACACGTACAAAATTGTGTTAATGTACCTGAAAAACTAGACTTTGTTTCAAACCCGCCATGCTTGTGTTGACACAAGGATTGATCTGAAATACGTGTCGGAGACGGATCCTGTGCGAATAAAGCACATTTAGAGAGAAGTATTAATTGCACTTCTATCCAAAATAAAGACATTTATAATACAAAATATTTCTATTTTAAAAAATGCTTTCTATTCATTAAAGAATACTAACAAAATCTATCACAGCTGTTTTAAGTATTAAGAAAAGTTTCTTGAGCGCCAAATCCACACATTATTATGATTTCTGAAGGATCATGTGACACTGAATACTGGAGTTATGATGCTGAAAATTTGTTTTTTCCATCACAGGAATAAAAAACATTTGTACACATCTTAAAAGTCATTTTAAATTAAAATTATGTTGTATTTTGTGTTTTTACTGTATTTTTGATCAAATAAATAGTGAGCATAAGTGACTTAAAATCATACCAAGTTACAAGTTACCCCAAACTCTTTAATGGAAATTGTCTTAATTGACACCTGTTTTAAAGCTAGTGGCGTTAGACTGCCCGAATGAGCCACAATTTTATAAGAACGCTCATGTTCCTGCTCATTCTTATGTCCATAAATTGATATTTGAAGTATTTGTGCTCCAGAGAACTTGAATTTGTTACGTTTGGTCAATTGAAGAAATAGTTGTTGACTCTTTACATAAGTTGTTTGTAGATGTGGTGGCACTACATCTCTGTATACCTTTTACCAGACTTGATACTCAAGCAGCTGATGTCCCGTATAAACTGCAGCTAGTTTGGTTTACCAGTTTGATGTCAGTTTGAGTCGTTAAATTGGCTGTAAATGTGGTTTTTTTTACGTTTCTCAGAGAAGACAGGAAAGGCTTGAGTCTGGGGACTGACATCCTGTGGTGGGCCACACCCTGTAGCCATATACAAGATCTTATTTTTGCATTTTTATCAAGAGGAACTGAAGGTAAACAAAAGCTTCTCACTTCCACAGTAAAAAAAACGGTTGGCGTGGGTCATAGCATGCAGGGAGAGATCTGCTTGAATGAGAGGAAGTTCATCCAACACTTCCTCATCCTCTTCAGCTGTTCTTTTTTTAAGCACTATGAACTTTTGTCTCCTGGATGTCTAACTAGGATGGGCATTTTTGACCAGATAAAAATGCACTGTATGATCTAACCGCTGGTCATAAGTTACTTATTATGGACTTTGTTATTTTGAGTAGCTGCCCGATATATATTTTTTTATGACAGTATGACTGCCTCAGAATACACACAGACCCAGGGCCTGTCCTCTATTGTCACTATGCATGAAAATTGATAGGGTTGTCATGGTACCAACCTTTTTAGTAGTCGGTACTAATCCCATTCAAATTATTTTTATTTACCAATTTTAGTACTGTCGAATGAAGTTCTTTAAAAAATGTTGGGTGTATGGGTTATCCCTGTAAACATCGATCACATCCATACATTTTGCAGCATGACAAACTAAACTTGTATTCAAATTGTGAATGGGTATAGTAATAAACAGGGAACAAGAGAAGAGTCTCTCTATAATCACTAAGGCTGTCAGTTTCTAAGCGCAAGCTCACTGAAGTCTGCACCCCCGCGAAAACCAGCTTTCTTATTTGTTCAATATATCTTGTTTTACATTTATTTACATTTTTACACTTTGTTGGGTATAATAAATGGATTCGAGAGTGTGTCTTCGCTTTGAACAAAACAAATCCTTGTTAAGTTAAGCAGATTCGGACTAACTTACTGACAAGCATCTCTGATTGGCTATTGGGTTCACACATTCAACAGATATGAGTGTGATTGGCTACAATGCTCAACGCTTGTAAAAGCTTTGATGCTGCTCAGAAAGCGCTCAAACAAACATGAAGAGAGCGTTTTAAAGCAACGTCTATCAGGTGACTGCATGTACCAAGTCCTCGGCACTACCGGTACTGCAGAAATGCTTGTACCTGCAGGTTTTTATTTTTATTTTATTTATTTATTTATTTTAAGTACCAGTATGTTTGACAACCCTTTTTGTAGATCATATAAATATTTGGGGTTTTATTGTTGTGATTTTAGTACAGATCACCGCAATAATTTCCTGTAATTCCACAATAAAATAATTTAGTTTTGATACGTGTAAATAAATAATAATAATAAAAAAATAATTTTAATAAAAAATGTTTTGTAAGGAACTGTTAACATTTAATTAAAACAAATTTATTTTTTATTATTTTTTTTTACTTCCATTAAAAAGTTTAAGTAAAAACAACTTTCCAAGGAACATTTAAAGGTTCTATTAATTTTTTTTAAATCACATTTTACAACATTATTAAGCATTACAACTGCTTTATTGTGTAATGTGTTGAAAATTTTGCACTGCATCACAGGAATAAATTATTAGGCCAGCAAAAATATTGGCAGGTCAAAAATGCATGTCTAAACTTCTGTAGAAAAACAATTCTAATTGTTGCGGCCTGACTCATTAGTGTCAGTGTTTATTTAAAAAAACGAAGAACCTGCTGACTCGTCGTGTCCTAAGACAGATTTCTTCCAGTAGAATAATCTTTCCATCCATATCATGTGGCAGTTGAACTGGTTTCCATTGTGTTTGCATATGTATTCTCCCTCAGTCAGGGTGTAGCTGATGGTTATTGCAGAGCTTGACCTATTTGTACTTGACTGACATTCTCTTGACCTCAAATATCATTTAGTTAATTTGTTATTCCCCTTTTTCCCCATATTGAGTCTAAAAATGGAATATGCAATTCCTCGATTTCCCAAAATGACAGGCATGACATATTTAACGTGCTGCTGTGTGAAACCAGGTTATGCAGCGGAGGGAGGACGTCTATGGTGAGAGTTCACTGACAGTTCCACGCTCATGTCAGGACAGGTTTCTCCTACATTGCCTTCTCCTCTGATCTTTGTTTCCTGTGGGATGCTATGCTGAGAATGTAGTGATGTCATTAGTAATGGGTTATCAGTTTGGCTGAAACTCCTTATCTGATGCAATGAGAAGTATTTCAGGAATACGAAAGACAAAGTAGGTTCAAATCTAACTTGCTTTATTCACGAGTCGTACTTGCTGAGGCTGCACTATTACTAATTCTCATAGGGTAATTTCTTTTCTTTTTTTAAGCAGTCAAACTCAAAAATAAGTGGTGTTTTTGAGTGGTATCTGGTAGATGACAATTCAAAAATAGCATAGATTTAATTTAATTATTATTTAGTATATTTTAATTGTATTATTTATGGTTAAAAGGTTATGGGGTTGGTAAGATTTTTTTTTTTTCCAATGAAAATAATCATATGCACACCAAGGCTGCATTCATTTAATTAGTAAATACAGTAATAGTATTGTGAAATAAATAATACATTAATATTTCACATAGAAATAAATTAATTTGATATCTTTTCTATTTTTAATCAATTTTCTCTTGATAGCTAAATTTTCAGCATCATTACTCCAGTGTCACATGATACTTCAGAAATCCTTATTTCAAACATTTCTTTTCACAGTTGAAAACAGTTTAGTTTTGTTGCTTAATATTTCGTTGTGAAAACCGTGATGGATGTTTTTGTCAGGATTTATTTAGAATAGCATTTAAAAACAGCATTTATTCAATAAAGAACAATGTTAAAGTCTTTACTGTCAGGTTTGATCAATTCAATGCATCCTTGCTGAATAAAAGTATTAATTCTTTCAAAAAGAAATGCAACCTACTGACCCCAAATGTTTTAATGGTAGTGTAAATAAATGAATGAATTGATTTTGTTATTTAATAAGTAGTCCTTTTTTTGTCCTTTCATACATGCACGTTTTTACGTCTTTTATGTTTTGCTGAAGCCTGATATGATTTTAGGTGCAGGTCTGTTGTCTTCTGAGACTATTGTTCTTTAACAGAGGCACCTCTGTAAAGGAGTGAAGTCATGAAGAAGTGGATCCTGCTCCACTGAAACTGGCCGTCAGAATCTGAAATTACACCTGAATTGTTGCTTCTCTTTTTAACGATTGCTTTGTGCAACTAGTAATAGAAGTCACTTATATGAGTAGTATTTGTAGCCTACTGTAATAACAACCGTAAGGCTGGGTGGGACGTTTTGGATCTGGCAACTTGGCTCAGTTCGTGTTGTGCTGTGTCATGAAATGAGTGTTGTCGGTCTCGAATTTACTGTGGGTGTGCACAGGTTTTTTTTAAAACTTAAAAGCAGTTGACCTCCTCTGACCATAGGGTGCTATTTTATGGCTGCTATCCTGAGGCTGTAAGGTCTAGGCTAGAAACTCGTGTGGTCAAACATGATGACGTGTTTGTGTAATATCTTGTCACCCCTCGCCATGACCTTAACAGAGGAATCTCTAAGCGTACCGATTTTTCAATAGTATCACTGTTTACCGCAGGGCTTTCAAAATGGGCTCTCTAAAAAGGCGTAGTAATTCAGCTAAACCATACAAGGACTTAAGTTTAGACTGAAACTATTGAAAAAATATAAAATTCTAGTTTTACTATGGACTTTATAATTCTGCCTTAAAGGGGTCACGAGTGACTTTGCATTAGTCATATAAGGTTAAACCCTTAAACCATTAAAACATCCTCCTCATTATTAAAGGAGAACTCCGGCGAACAATGAACCTTTGGTCTAATAAATCATCGGTACCTAGTCAATCGTTCTCTGAGAT
>JAOTRC010000014.1:18455279-18465619 GCA_027497675.1 Cyprinella lutrensis | reverse complement strand
ACTTAGGAAAAGTAGCCAAGTCTTGTACCGCTCAGATCAAGGGAAGTATTTTTTTTTTAAATAAATCAAAACTATTTTGCCCACATTTGTCCAGAATACGGTTTTAGGGTTAAAACCCAGCCTTTACATTTTGATAATCACACTGGGCCATGTGATTTTGGTGTTATTCCAATAAATCATGACCCTAAATTTTGGATGGATTTCTCCACCCTAAGCTTTTTGTAACAATTTGCTACAAAAAACAGTTTTTTTGTAGCAAAACTGTGCCTTCTCTGTGGAGGATACATGCGATGCTGCTATATAATTTGCTCAAAATTAGACCTCTTAAGAGGCAGTTCAATTGTGCTCCCTAAATATGTTCCATTTTGGACTTTGTACAACTATATCTTAAAACATTAGCTGCCCATGTAGTCCACTTATACCAGAGCTCTAGTATGTGTGTTCAACTCTATGTGACATTTCACTCTCATTTCTTTCCTTTCTTTAGACTGTAGAACATGGCTTCCCCCATCAGCCCAGTGCTCTGGGATTCAGCCCCAGCCTGGAACTCCTGGCCATCGGTACCAGATCAGGAGCAATCAAACTGTATCCTACAACAACCTGAAGACATTACCATTCTTTGGGTTATTTGGTCTGTGCATAACTAAAATGATCCCACTCAGTGACGTTCCATTCCCCCGTCTCTGAATCCTCAGGGCAGAGTGACTACAATGTGATATGATGAGATTTCCTGTAGCTCATTGCGTGGCTGTTCTCATAGTGGCTCAATCGCACACACCCATCATGCAGGTATTTTGAAAGGCGGAACAGTTTATATTAGTGCGCAGAGCTGAGAACACATGTTCGTGAAACATTTTTTCCCATACTATTGCGCAATTTTGTCTGTTAGTCATTTACTGAAGAGGAAATAGAAATGAGTAGCTTGTGTTTGGCCAACATTAAATGCCTGTTAGGTTTTTTATATACATTTGATTTATTTTGATTTCTATTATGCATTGTTTTATTAATGCACCACCTACAATATCTTGTATAAAAGTTTGCATGCTTCCTAATTTTGTGGAGTTGTACATAAATCAGAGATTCGGGCATATCGTGATTTGCCATAGAAATATAGCATTTTACACCTTTTTAACAGTTGTAGCTCTGCCTTTGGGCCAATCTCCATAAAAGTTTGAAGGCGTCTTTAGAGTCATATGTCACATGTGCTCACCTAATTTCGTTCTAAGTTCTCAGTTTTTGTTTAGAACTGACAGGCTTTTGGGTAGACTTGGCCACGCCTGTTTTCTATATAACCCTGGTATAGCTATCCAAAAAGATACTAATTGAGCTAGAGAGTCCAAAGAATTGTCCTCCAGTGGATTTATCAAGGTTGAGTGTAAAACTTTGGACTAGTTCGCACAAGTATTTTATTTTTTCAAATAATCTCCCATATTTTGTGGCCCTAGAGGCAAAGTAGTTCAGAACGTGATCTATCTTACAGTATGATTATCGCATGCATGAAAAATCGCGTAATATATAAAAATTAACATTTATCATTAAAATTGACATTTATTTTTATTGGATCCTTTATCAAAAAAGTATCTTGAGCCAAGGATTCCAATGATATAAGATACTTGAGTCTGCGATGAATGGTTTAGGCGTTATGAGCGATTTCGTACTTTTGATCAATGTTGCGCGGTTGGTACTACTATCCCTCAGATTTTCAAGTCTCTGGTTTTGGTCTACCGATCACTTTTAGGTCAGAATTTTAATCTTTGAAAATCCTAACAGCACTATGCGCTTGTGTACAAAATTATTCGTTTCTGTCTGACTTTTAAACCCAACTTTAAAAGTTGTTTCAGTCTTCTGTGCTGTGTGTTTGCCATGCGTTTCCTTAACCAGTTCTCAGGTACGGAGCTCCTGGTGTGGAGTTCATGGGACTTCACGACGAGAATGCTGCAGTCACACAGGTGCACTTCCTGCCAAATCAGGTACGGCATTGAACTTTAAAACATGAATTCATTGTTTGATATCATATAGAATTCTTTTTTTTGTGTGTTATGTTAATTTGGACTTCATTCCAGTCTTTGGGATTTGGCTTCCAATGAGTAATTAGTGGTTTTGGGTGAGGTTGCTATTTCAAGATATCAGCAAAATATTATACCATGGAGTGAGAGATTTTATATCAAGAACTGTATATTATTTTAACACAAAATGATAGATGGATACTGTAGATAGATAGACAGGCAGACTATTTTGAAAGACACATCATTTTACTTGACATATTTTTACAGTTGGAGTTTGTCACATTATTGGATGACAACAGTCTGCACATGTGGACGCTTCGTGGACATAACAGCATGTCCGAGCTGCTCGAGATAGGACGTTTCACTCTCTCTGGTCCACCTGGGTGAGTCAAGAACCCACACCTACGTACTCACCGTGATCTAATATGATCATGTTTGAAGATTTATTTTTAAAGTAAACGGATGGTAATGCGCACACACCCAAAGAATGAGACATGAGCACTGAGTCACACTGATCCAGACACTACTGATACTCACTTGTGCTCCGAATCCATACATCGAGCTGTCAGGTGACTTCCATGATTCAAAATAGCTGTTTTTTGCAATCTGTGATGTCATTTTCCAGCCATGAAAGATTACTATAATGCCCTACTTGAAGCCTGTATTTATAATATGTAACAAAAAGTGACATTTTGATCATTTGTATTTTATTTTTGTTGTCACATTTTCTGGTCACCAAGGCTTCATTTATTTGATCAATAATATTGTGAAATATTTTTACAATTTAAAGTAATTTTTTTCTATTTGAATATATTTTAAAATGTAATTTATTCCTCTGATCAAATCTGAATTAATTATCAGCATCATTACCATCCCTGTCTTCAGACATGATCCTTCAGAAATCAATCTAATATGCCGATTTGCTGCTCAGGAAAGATTTATTGCTATTATCAATGTTAAAAGCAGTTCAATTATTTTCTTTGATGAATAGAAAGTGTCCCAAAAAGAGGTTGCAGCTGGTTACAATTATATATGAGAACACAGAAAATATGCATGTTTATTATTAAAAGGAAAATATCTATAAGGCATTGGAACTAAAAAGTGTATATGACCTAAAAATAAGCCAGCAGTCTAGTCTAACTGTCTATCCAGTGTCTAATCTAAGTGTAACTGGGGTAGGAAAACAAATCACTAGCGCTTTTTTTTTTTCTTGTGATGTGACAGCGCCCCTCCCAGCGTGACACGGGTCACGGCCGTCCTGGCACACTCGTCGGGTGAGCTGCTGCTGCTGGGCACAGAGGGAGGACACGTGTTTGTTGTAGAAGTGCCAGGCTTCAGAGAACTGGAGGAGAACAACATAAGCGTGGAGGATGTACAGAACAGGTCAGATGTCACATTGGTCAGATTTAGGAATTCATGTAAAGCCACGTACACCTTTGCAAAAATCTTTGTTTGTATATGTACTATTCTTTATAAATAACACACATGCTGGCTTTGATTGTTGAATTTGTCCATACTAAATTGCATAATTTTATCTTAAAACTGCCTTTAATTTTTTATTTAACATTTACTGTTTCTGTCTTTTATCTTTTCCAAAATAGTGTTAAATAAATGTTTGGTCACTTTGCATATGAACACTGTATTTAAAGACAAGAACTAAAATGAGCATATTTAATATACTTCTCTTTGTTCTGTGACTTGCAGTTCTATAATCTCTCAATTCATTTTGATTAAATACACATATAAGCTGCATACATTCTTCAAATAGTTTCTCTGGAATGGTATAATGCAACACTTTAGCATGCCTAAGATGACTGTTATAGTGACTCTTTGTGATTTCTGATCTGTTCACCACTACTTTCCCAGAGTTCCAGAGGATTATGCTGGCCGCAGGAATCTGGAGTGTGTTGAAACTCTGCATGAGAACCCGCTCAACCCGCGGCAGGTGCTGATTGGATACAGCCGAGGCCTGATGGTTCTGTGGGATCTGGATCGGCAGCGTCCCATCCAACACTTTCTCAGCACACAGGTGCCATATAATGCAACGTTGTCATTTTGAACTCTGAAAGTCAAAACTAACTCGACTCAAAAAAGATTCAAGGAAGAGGCCTGTAAATCTTCCCTTTTTTGTGTCCTCTGTAGCAACTAGAGAGTGTTTGGTGGATGGAGGATGGTGCGAACATTCTCAGTTCCCATAGTGACGGGAGCTACTGCCAGTGGACAGTCACTGGTGAGAATCCGCAAACGGAGCCCGAGAAACAGGAGATTCCGTATGGTAAGATTGCTTTACCGAAATCGTTACAATTTAAAAATGTACTTCTGTTCGAAAACCTATGTTGTCCTATATTTTGTGCTTCCTGTATATGTACTAGAGATGCTCCGATTGACCGGGGCGTGACCGGAACCAGCTGATTTTCATATGATTGGCCATGACCGGCGACCAGCCAGTCAGTCTGACATATGCCGATTTTATGTTGGTTAAATGCGAAGTTAATTTAACTCCGTGCAACATCAGTATCACACATGCACACAGAACGCACATGTAGGAAGCCTCATGAATTACGGCCGTTTCACTCTTATTTACACTGCAAGCGTGAGTGGCGCATATATTTTTTCAGCTTGCATATTAATAATCAATAAGTGCATTCACACAGGGAGCTTGAGTTGAATTGAGTTGAGTTTCTGTGCCATGTCTATTTTTGCTGCGTTGCTCACGCTCAATTAAAGTGAAAGCACACTTTTGATGGAAAAAAAGGATTTAAAAGTGCTCAAAATGCACAGAATTTGCATGTCATGTGTTTTAACAAGAACTGGAGTAGGCTATGTCCGAAAAGAAAATGTACCCATTTAAATTTGTTTTTATTATTGAGTTTGAGTAAAAGTACTCAGTGTTTTATAAAAAAAATATATAGAAAATAAATATTTGTGTTATTGAAAATAAAAAAGTGGTTCGAAAAATAAAATCGGAATCGGTTAAAATCGATATAGGCATGTCAAACTCAAAAAAAAATCGGAATCGGCCCAAGAAAATTGTAATCGGTGCATCTCTAATATGTACTACGTTAAATAAAAAACTCTTGACCTTTAATAAAGTATGTTCTGTAAATATGCATGCTTGTAGTTTGAATACAATCCATTTTTAAATGTTTAAAAAGAAGCGTCTTATGCTTCGCTTTAGAACAGTTTATTTTGACATTTTTCAGAGTTTTATTTATTCCTGTGATGGCAAAGCTTAATTTTTAGTCTTCAGTGTTACATGATCCTTATATTGTAATATATTTGTGGAAACTGTGATCCTTTTTCAGGATTCTTTGAAAAATATAAATAATACAATGATATTTAATTAAATATAATTATAATTTAATCTAAACATGGCATCTTTAAAAGTGAAATCATTTTGTTGCCTACCTTTTTGTGCCTAAAATGCTGTCATATTAGGCAGATCATTAGGTTTTGGAACAAAGCCTGTATTTTTGACTGATCAAATATATTCATATTGAGCTATATGTCCTTAAATGAGCTACATCTCCACACAGGTGCCTTCCCCTGCAAGGCCATATCCAAAATTATACAGCTGCCATCAAAACAAGGGTGAGTCTTGTATATTTATTGGACAGTACTGTGAGTATTCACTAACTGACGCTAAGATAGGTGTGTTTGCTTGTGGTGTCATTACCACAGAGTGCTTCTCCATGACACACACAGTTGGGTTAATATTTAAACCTTCCATGAAAGTGAACATGTTCCACTCTGATTTTTCTTTTACTATTGATATCTAGCCCATTTTTATCATGCTGTCCTTTCATTTCACGTTGCTTTGTTCTCCTTTTTCATCAAAATATTTGGAAAGTTTTGGAAGATCCAAAGGGTAATTTGTCGTTTAGTAAATTCTTATCCAAAATAATGTGTCTTCTGTCCTCTCCTTCCAGTCCCCCATTCCTCATCTTCAGCGGAGGGATGCCGAGGGCCAGTTACGGAGACAGACACTGCATCTCAGTCATCCACAGCAAAACCCACGAGGCGCTGGACTTCACCTCACGTATTATCGACTTCTTTGTAATTCGTGAGGGAGAGAACCACAGAGGTAGAGAGACATGCTCGGTCTTTTCCATTTTAAAATATGTCAGACACTCTGTCTTGATTCCTTTACATGCTTTTTTCTACATCTACTTGAATATTAGCTGAGCTGCAGTCAGCACACTTGCTCTAAGTGGTCTAAATGTCTGTCGCAGGTGAGCCAAGCGCTCTTGTGGTTTTGGTGGAGGAGGAACTTGTGGTGGTGGATCTGCAGACTGAGGGGTGGCCCGTCATCCAGACGCCTTACCTGGTGCCATTACACTGTTCAGCCATTACCTGCTCGCACCACGTCTCCTCCATCCCACTCAAACTGTGGGAAAGAGTGCACGCTGCCGGAGCCCAGCAGAACACGCACTACTCTAAAAAGGTAGGCAAGATTATGCTTGCACAAATACAGAAATATTAAGCTCATTGCATGTTACTGAGTAAAACAACTCACCAGGAAGAGAATACTCGCATGAAATGCTTTGATCTGTCATTTTCTGGGTTAAAGGGATAGTTCAGCCACAAATGAACATTATCCTGTGATTTTTCTCATCCTCAAGCCATCCTAGGTGTATATGACTTTCTTTTTTTTTGAATGAACACATTCAGAGTTCTGTTAAAAAAATATCATTGCTTTTTTTTTAAGCTTTATAATGGTAGTGAATGAAAACTAAAATAACTAGCTTCCAGCGGACGGCCCACTCAAGTCGACTTAAGCCAAAAGAGTAACCCCTGGTGCAATGTAGGTGTTGCATAATGCCTCTCGTGGTTCACATAAATAGGGCTGGGCAACAAATTCAAGCTTCTCTTCTCTTATATCGAAGTCCTCTGAGATTTCTCTTGAAAAATTTGTTCTAATTATATTCGTAAATACATCATGTGTCAGGTCAGGGGTTACTCTTTCGCCGTAAATCAGTATGGCCGTCTGATGGAAGCTAGGTATTTTAGTTTATAAAGTTTTAAATATGGATTTTTTTTTTTTACACAAATGCATTGCTTCACTTCAGAAGGCCAAGTTTTGTAGTGATGGTTTCTGTTTAGCAGCATCATGGACAACTATTCAGTTGTTGTTTTCAAATCTGTCTTTTTGTAGCCTTGGCCTATTAATGGAGGTCAGAATCTTGCCCCAGACCCTCCCCAGAGAGACCTGCTCCTCACGGGGTGAGTAGATGTGTGATGTCACGCTGTCGGACTTGGTGTGATCTTAGTCTTGAATTCACTGGTTTACTTGTAAAGTTTCAAGCTGTAAAATATGCAAATATTGTTATCTTTGTAAGTATAAACCTTGTCAAAATGAAGAATATTTTATCCTTCAAAAATTGTTTTAATAAACTTATTTTGGGGTTATGTATTATTTTATTGTCAATGTTGAAAATGGTTATGCTGCTTAATTTTTTTTTTGTGAAATTTTTTTTTCCTCCAGGATTTTTTGATGAATAGAACGTTCAAAAGAACGGCATTTATTTGAAATTGAAATCTCTTTTACAGCTTTTATCAATTTAATGTATCCTTGCTGAATAAGTGTTAATTTCTTTCTTTATTTAAAAATAAAAATAAAAAAATGAACTTACCCAAACTTTTGAATTGTTCTCATAGAATAAACACTTCAGTGAAACCAAAACTGTCCAAAAAAACTTGTTGCCCTGTTTATGTTTTGTTTCGCTCGCTTAACTTTCATCAGATAACAAAAACAGGGAAGATCAGATTCTTTTTACTTTGCATATTAAATAATGTGTTATTCCACAGTTCCTAAAAATTCAAAGCTTACACTCATTTAATATTTAGACAACCTGTTTAAATTTTTTTTCTTAATATAGTTGGGGTTTTCCCTTCTCATGGAAACAAGGAATAACAAGGAAAAATGTTCTGTTATGAGGCTGTAATGGTTTCACCTGGAGGGAATGAGGAACTGATTATTAGAAACGAATCTTACCTTTCATGTTAAATGTATTCCTTTTCCTCTTGAAAGGCACGAAGATGGCACGGTACGTTTCTGGGATGCCTCAGGGGTCTGTCTTTACCCCATGTACAAGCTCAGCACGGCGGGAGTCTTCCACACAGATGCCGACCCAAATGACAACATGAACCAGGGCAGTGAGGGAGAGTGGCCTCCGTTCCGAAAGGTCTGTCTCACCTAAAACAAGCATTACCACTCACAATCGACGTCCTATTATTAGCACAGCTGTTTACAGTTTTCATCAAACATTTGATTCACTGTTTATTTATTTTTCTATCTATCAGGTGGGCTGCTTTGACCCATATAGCGACGACCCGCGGCTTGGCATTCAGAAGATCCATCTGTGTAAATACAGCGGATATCTGACAGTGGCTGGAACTGCAGGACAAGTGAGTTTGCATGTGATTTGGTTCACACACATCATTAAAACAAGGAATTCTAAAATGGTTACTTTTGTAATTTTCTTATTCTCACCAAAGCTGCATGTATTTAAAGAAAATCAATAAAAATAATAATATGGTGAAATATTACAAATTAATTTATTTAAATATATTTTAAAATGGATTTTCAGCATCATTACCGTGTCTTCGGTGTCACATGATCCTACCGAAATCATTCTAATATGCCGATTTGGTGCTCAAGAAACATTTCTTATTATTTTCAATGTTGAAAACAGTTTTTTTTTTTGTGGAAACCATGATTCCACAAAGGTGATTTAAGTTTAAAAGAACATTGATTTAAAATGTAAATCTTTTGTGACATAACATTTTTTTACTGTCACTTTTGATTAATTTAATTAGTCCTTGCTGAATAAAAGGATTAATTTCTCTCTTTTTTTAAATAATGACCTTAAACTTTGACCTCCAGTGAGTGCACCCAGTTGTCACGCAAATCTGATTTCTCACACATTTTAGTCGCTGCTGATAATTAATCATGAGAGAGAACTTGACTAAAGCACTCTGATTTAGCAGTTTATTAACAGTCTACTACACATCATGTCTGCCATTAGGAAATGAGATGAGCTCGGTTAAACCACTCTTCAGGATCAATAGCTCTGCCCTGTCACTGAACTACTGAGAGGTTTCTGTACAGTTATGCTGATGTGCTGGCAGAACACTATCTAAAGCTCTTCTCACACTAAATGAATTGTGCTGTAAGAACAAAAAAGGGTGTACTCTAATCTGAGGAATTATGGTTGCAGAAGTAGAGATTGCGTGTTTTTTATCTGCTTCTATTAGAAAGTTTTGAGAACATGTCATTTTTCATTTGTCTTTCTCCTCCCACTCAGATTCTGGTTATGGAGCTGAACGATGAGGCTGCCGAGCAGATGGTTGAGGCTACGGTGGTCGACCTGCTGCAGGGTCAGGAGGGCTTCCGCTGGAAGGGCCAAGCGCGTCTAGACGTGCGGGAGGAGGCGGTGCTGTTCCCTCCAGGCTTCCAGCCCTTCGCCCTGGTGCAGTGCCAGCCGCCCGCTGTGGTCACGGCAATCGCTCTGCACTCAGAGTGGAAACTGGTTGCATTCGGTACCAGCCATGGCTTTGGCCTGTATGACTACCATCAGAGGAATAACGTCTTTGTCAAGTGAGAAGAAAACCCATTTTAAATAGCATTCCAGTTTTATTAGTCCAAAATGTTGATCTGTCACTGTTAATACAAGTGACTGTTGGGGGATACAAATAAACATTAAGGAAGATCCCTAAAAATAACCTGAAATATAAAGCACGTTAGACTGATGTGATCACCACAATGTCTAAAGATGTTCCCTTCAAAACGGGAAGTCTGAATTATAGCTATAGTTTTTGTCACCATTGTATATTTTTATCATGCTAATGTGTCAGTGGGAAATTTGCTTGTAGTCTGATTCACTATTCATATGATAGTCTGGCTTTTCTCTATTATATGAAACATGTTAAAATATTAAATATAATGTAAAGAAAACATTAAGCATAACTAAATGAAATAAAATACTGTTTTTATTATTTATATATTTTTGTTCAATACAAGTCAAATGTACATTCTCATTCTTTATTAGACTGTAAATTACTGTATAATAAAGTAATTTATACAGTAAATCACACTATTGTTAAAAAATATAATTCATACTCCCCAAGGCTTTATTTTTATTAAAAAAATCATAAAAACAGTAATATTATGAAGTATTACAATTTAAAATAAATGTTTTTTTTATTTTAATTTTTTTATGTAGTTTATTCCTGTGATGGCAAAGCTGAATTTATCGGTAACGCTTCCTTTTACAGTACAGTACTTACATGATACTTACAGTGTACTTACCTAGAAAGTACTGGCTAATATAA
>JAOTRC010000014.1:18420280-18435356 GCA_027497675.1 Cyprinella lutrensis | reverse complement strand
CAGTCATGAAAAACCTATTATTTTTGTTTTTTGTTTTATTTTTGTTTTTTAATACGTGTGTATGTGTAAAAAAAACCTGTTTCTATTGAAATATTTTGTAATATGTAATTTATTTCTGTGATTATTAGCCGCTATATTTTTTTAAGTAATTGGAATTTACAAAGTATTAAAGATCAAGAAAAATTACTATAGTGAATATATACAAATATTTGGAATATTATACTGTATAATGTAATTATTTTAAGTAGTTATGATCTGCTTTATAATATTATACACAATCATATAAAGATACAGGTGAAAAAAAATCATAGAAACATCATAGAATTTCATATTTTATTACACAAAAATGGTAACCCTGAGTGTAGATACATTAGAAAAGAGGCAAAACTATACCTTCTTCCTCATAATTTCCTCAATTTTTATGGCTCCATTTTCTAGCTCTGTCCCTTTGCTTAATTTCAGGTATGGTGTGTTATTAGCCCAGAGATCAGAAAACCAGTCTTGTGAAGAGCAAGTAGTGACTTTACTGGAGTCTATAGGAGCAGAGGAAGGCCAATACCAGCTTGGACTCACTAAGGTACAGTAACATAACTATTTCTCCTAGCCTGGGTTATTCTGACTCTGACTATCATGACACTAAAGATCCCACCCTCAAATTATTCCCCTTAATGTGAACACACACAGGTGTTTATGAAGGAGATTCTGTTCCAGCGGGTGGAGGAAAAATGGAGTAGCACCCAAACATGGGCAGCGGTCACCATCCAGAGAAACATTCGTGGCTTCATCTGCCGAAGAAACTTCCGTTTCTTTAAACAAAAGGCTATCGTCCTACAGTCCCACATCAGGGGCCACCAAGCCCGGTATGTGCAGAGATTCATATCTGATCAACTTTAAGATTGATAAAATATATGTTAATATGAAACAATTGCACCCTCTTTCTGTTACAGGAAGTACTACAAGAAACTGAAACAGTCCTTCACTCAGTTCTGGGCAGCTATAATGATCACCCGAGACACCATTAAGAGACGTCATTGGAGAGTGAGAGCTTTTATCTTTATCTCTATCTATCTGTAGTCTTTCTATTCTTCGACCTGAATGTATTGGAGTCTTAATTTGCACAAATATACACACTTCACTATTTCAGCTGTTTAGCTATGTGACCATTGCTAGGCAACCAAAACCACTTTATTAAAGTATGACAGCTAATGCGATACCGTAAATGTCAGCCTTACTGTCCTATTCAAAAGAATGAATAGTTATATCAATCACAGAATTAATTAATGCTTTATATTTTGTTTTCTACAGTTAGCCACAAGTGTCTCATTAATTACTGCTGGGTTTACATTACATGTGAGATCAGAGTGTGCTCATGGGTACTCATGAGTAATTGAGTATTATATATTTTACTCTTTGGAAGGACTTTGAACCCATTTGTATGCTGAGTGAATTTATGAGATTGTGAAATTAAATGCATTGCTTTTGAAATGGCACACATAGTTTTCTATTACACAACCTCTCTAGGAAAATAATTCTAATTTAATTTAAAGTTGAATATAAAAAAATGTGGTGCTTTCCAGTCTTTTTTTTCCTTCTTAGTCTTAGTTTTATATATTTATTTTTAATCACGAAACAAAACATAAATACATACCATTACAACAAACTTAAAAAATTGAATGATCTTTATACACTGATTCATGTTGCATGTTTGGTCTCTCTAGTGCATCATGGGACTTTTAAGAGTGTTTACCATTGTAACAAATGTCATGGTTAGGTGAGGTGAGCTCCACCCGCCTACCTGCCCTTTTATCTTTGATCCCAGATTGTCTCTCTACTTTTCCCTTACGTCTTTCTTTTTCTCATTTCTGCCAAGACCCACCTAAGCGCCACTTCTTTTCTGTTTGGATTTCAAACAATTTCACAAGTGAAAGAGCACTTTACATGGGGACTGCTACGTTTGTTTTAATATCACCCTAGGTAGGTAGCGGTTTAATATTTTAGATAAGTTTAATATTTATCCATATATCACCTGCTAATAGCAAACCGAAAGCTTAATGATACAGAGAGAATTCAGGGTGGTAAATAAGCATGTGATCTAAAATGTACTTTAAAATCTTTTAAATGTACGTCTGAACGTTTCAGGTTTTTTATTGCTTTACTTCAAAAATTGTATTTACCTTTTTATTATTTTTATTTATTAGATTTACCTATCTTTATTATTACGCTTCAAACTATTATTTTCCTCAGCATTTTTGTTTTGTTTTCAAGTACAAATATCTAAACGTTCGTAAATCATGATCCATTTACTTGAGAAGCAAAATGACTCAAGATATTAAGTCTCGTTTTCTGAAAAAAATCAAAATGAAGTGAGTTTATTTTATTTTTTTAAATAAAAAAAATGTCTACCAGTGGGGTCTGAAAAAAATCAGCTTAATTGAAAGGGAAAACAAGGTTATTTTTCTAACCCCATTGGCAGATATTTTTGGAGTTTTAAACATAAACTCAATTAATTTATAATTCATTCTTAATCTCTTAAGTTAATTTGCTTCTCAAGAACCGTGTTAATGTATCTTGACTAAAAATGCTTACATATTTGTGCTGGAAAACGAGACAAAAATCCTGTGGATGCTGTCTACTATTTTCAATATTGTAGAATAATAGCAAGTTATTAAAATTATTAAACAACACAAATGAAAGTAATGTCAAAATATTTTCAGCTTTCTCAAATTCTAGATGATAGCTCTCGACTCTATTTCAGTCTTCGTCAAGTACATCATGGGTACAAAACTGATAAATTATTTAATTAAAATAGTTACACATGCAGTCCAAACCTTTGACTTATTGTGTTATATTTAAACGATCCACTAAGTTATGTAACCTGCTACTTTCAGTTCTGTTTCCTTGTTACCCAGCATTGTTTTATACAGTTTGGACTATGTCCTTCTGAGCTGTCATGTACTCTGCTGTCAAATCACATTGTAGTAATTGTCATTTGGTGAATGGTGACTGGTTGACACCTGATCCTCATTCAGTGGCTAAAGGGGCATTGTGTGGTTATATTTTTGCATATCTGATAAAAGTTTATTTAAGATAAAAAGGTAACTGGAAAAAGTAAAGAATATCTTGTGTCACCTCACAGTATTCCCAGATTTATTCCTACAATATGTGCAAATCAGGCCTTCTTAAAAGGTGTTTGTTTTCTGCACTAATGGCAACAATGAACACAAAACAGAAAAGGCCAATCAAACATAATGATAAAACTAAATGATAAGATAAAAAATGGGTTTGGTGACTTATATTTCATGTAATTCTTTTGTTTGGGGAGGAGCGTGTTAAGGGACGGTCTTCCTGTGGTATAAAAGGTGCCCAGCTGCTAAGAATAGTCCTGTTTACCTTTTCATACGATGCCGTGGACAGGTCACAGAATCAATGATTGGAAAAGCTTTACAAATTGAATGTTTCATTTTTTCTGTCAAGATGGAATGAAACAATACACTGGGTGAATGGAAGAGTAACTTAATGTTAAGTCTTTAAAAACTTTTTGTATTTTGAATTTATTAGGAACATAGTGATAGACCCAGAGTGAAGGAAGCAGCAAAACCTACACATACCTCTTCAGAGATGGTGAGACTCTTTTCACTTTTGTTTTCTTTTGACTTCTCTGCTCAAGATCTCAGCACCTGGTTATAGAATAAAATACTATAATTTTCCTAAAGGATGTGGGAATATTGGAGATACCGGCAGAACTGTCGGCCAGATTACGGAGTGCAGCAGGTGAGGTCCTTTCTACTTAATAACCAATAAAAAGAAGTATTATTGATTCAGTTAAAGTATAGGTAATGTTTGTCAAAAAATGTTTTAACTGTAAAAAGATTTCCATATTTATTTGTGTAAATGTGGCTAAAATTGACTGATGTAAAGCAACCTGTTCCATGTACCATGTAAAACTCATTATTAAATTGAACGGTGTTTAATTATTAAATTAATCTGCATCTTATGCATACCAAAGCAGCATTTATTTGATCAAAATGCATTAAATACAGTGATATTATGAAAATATTATTGGATTTTAAAATAACTCATGATTCTTTGATAAATAGGAAGTAATTATTTGAAACAAATCTTTTGTAACATTATAAATGTCTTAACTGTCATTTTGATCAATTGAATGCATCCTTTTTAAAATAAAAGCATTTATTTCTTTAAAAAACATCTTACTGATCCACAACGGTTGAACTGGTGCCTATTTTAGACTAATCATTGACCATGTTCATATAAAGATACTGAATGTAATTTAACTTCATAGCATTTTGAAGAAAAAAAAGTGTTTTATTGACTGATGATCAACATAAGTAAAGCCATATTCGTATTCACATTTTACAATAATGCCTTTTAGGGCGTCCTCAAGGATCAGGGGTGACTGAAGTAGCTCTACCAAAGGTCAAAGCAGAACACAACCTCTCATTGCCTCAAGACATTGACAGACACCCTTTCTCCCAATATGCCAACACAGTCCTGAAGGTAAGCTATTAATGTGAAGTTTAACCTGTTTAAGAACTTGAAAAACATGCAAAGTTCCTTTTTAGTTTTATAGTCTTCCACTTCATATACAATTGTCATAAATGTGAATCTGTTTAATTAATTTGTTACATCAATTATCTGTTTTTCACTCCATTAGGATGGATGGTGCCAACCGCAGGGTTACCCACTTCAGAAGTCTTTGACATCTCTGGACCCTGATGATGCCCGTACAGCTCTAGAAATTTATAAACTGGTCAGTACAATGTCTAAACACATCTTGACACATATAGAAATATGTTTTGCATTAGTATTTTAAATGGATCTTTTACCTGAAGTTTAAACGAAATGTTTGAATTTAAATGAATCCTTCTATGCTCTTCCTTAGATCCTGCGTTTCACAGGCGACTCAGATCTGATCGGCTGGCAAGAGCAGATGTTGGGGAACTACATTGTGGAGAAGAGCCAAACTCGGCCCAGCATACGAGATGAGATTCTATCCCAACTGGTCTACCTCACTTGGGACGGGGATAAAGGGGAGAGTGTCCTGCGGGGCTGGTTGCTCCTGGCCTGCTGTCTGAGTGCCTTCACACCATCTCCTGCCCTGGAGAAACCCTTGCTCAAGTATGTCTTCAGTCATAGTGTCACAAACCCCAAATAGTGGTCTTTAGAGCAGGATTGCTTGAAAGAAACAAAACTCACCTCAGGGATTGGTTCACATTTATCATAATTTAACATTCCACATTATCTTCTTGTTGTGAAATTGTATTATACCTTTAGCCCGTGTTAAACTGTAATTTGCATGCATTTACAACTACATGTCTTCTAAAGTAGAAGGTTATTGATTTAAATCACTGCAGACTGATACAACGTTGCCATTGATTTATTATTCAAATGAACGTTTCCTAAATAAACCGGACGGATTGTCCCATTGAAATATGATGGAATTAGAAAGTCAAATTCCATGTTGATCAGTACTATAATAAATAGCTAAAAAGTTGTGTTTTAATGATTGTCAGGTATGTGTCCGACCGAGGTCCAGGGGAGTACCGCTCCCTGTGCCAGCACAAGCTCCTCACATCCCTCCAGCTCCCCTCTCCCGCCTGCAGGCAGCACCCTCCGAGTCAACTTGAGTGGACAGCCAATCAGAGAAAGGGAAAGATGGTGGTGGAGGTCAACACTTTCATTGGTGAGGATTGTCGGGTTATTTTTGTACCTGATAACTGAAGTAACAACTGGGTTGCACTGCTCATTCCAAGAGAGTAACTGATTTGAAATATGTTGTAAATGTGTTGTGAGAGTATTGAGTTTATTTGATGTTAACTGTTTTTGTTATTTAGAGGAAAAGTTAACTGTGGAGGTGGAGTCTTGGACCACAGGGGAACAACTGGCTTCTTGGCTTCTTAGCTACAGGTAGATAAATGTCTTTTTTTGTGAGTGATTTCTTTTTTAAACAACCAGGTCATATTTCTCCCCAAATATTTTTTAACATATTTTGTACGACCTTTAAGATATGTTGTATTGTGACAAAATTGTTTCTTTAAATATTATACCATTCTGAAACATTTAATCATATGAAACTCAGTATGTTAAAACTAATTCCAGATTCTATGTTTCCTGACTTTGTTTGTTGAATATTTTTTTAATGTTTTATTAAGATTAGGCTTATTGAATCAGACTCTGTTCTTTTGATATATTGCATGTTCAGATATTCATACTACAAAATATTAATGTCATATTTCGTTCTGTCAGAGGTCTGACTGAAGCTACACAGGGTTGGTCTGTGTCTCTGTTGGCTGGGGAGAGCTGGACCGACCTGGCAGGCTGTGACTTTGTCATGGATCTCCTGGCTGGAGTGGAGGCTGATGTGCCCCAGGGTCACCCACCTGCTCAAACAGATTACCTGTTTAGTGACACAGGCGACAGGTACGCCTCTGTGGGACTCAAAGCTGACAGTTCAATCAAAAATTCTGTGAAATTCTAGTTTAATTCCTTCTATTAATCCATTTTCTCTTGTTGTCAGGATGGCAACCACAGACCTGGACGACTTTATACCACCTGCTCCCCCTATGCAGGCCCCTGGTCTCCCCTCCTTTGAAGCATCTCCATGGGACACCTATGAACCCTCTTCCACATCCCAGAGTAAGTGTCCAACCATTACTAGGAAACGGAGAGTAAGTTCTGAGTCATTGCTATGTTACATAGCTTTGCACAGGGACGATCAAAGAAATCAAAGTGAATGAATGCTACTGTATGAGGGTTGGGAACTGGCTCACCCTGTAGAGTAAATAAAATGACTGTTTCACTCTGACATTATAAAGGACACTCCTGTAACAATCTTTTTTTTTAGGATCTCGTGGTCGGCAGATGGATGCTTATGTTGATGATCTCTTTGATCCTGTGTTTGATCATGGTCCTTCGGTTAGTATTGTCCAGTTCAATACAGCTACTTTATAGGAACTGAACAGGTTTTCTATTGATTCATAATTTAAAACCTATTACACTTATTTTAGTGTTATTTTAGTCTTTACTTAAAATAAATGCCAATGAAGTTTTTTTTTAGATATTTATAAATGTTTAAATATTTACATATTAATTTTACATTATTTCCATAGATTTATTTATAGATTTAAAATAGTATAAATGACAGGGATGAAAGCTCAAACGCAGTAGCTCAACCTGCCAGAGCACATGTGCTCGCCACTAGGCTACATAAAAATATTATTCATTAAGCCAGCGAAGATTGCATAACTTTGGCACTTATTAACTCTGACATCTTCTTGTATTGCTTTTTATCTTTGGCCTGAGGACTTATTATCTTCATTTTATTGTTTTTTTATTGATAGGACTTTGAACGGATGGCAATGCTGAATCGCAGAATGAGAGGAGGAGGAGGTATGATGCCCAGCATGTACACCGGAGCAGGTAAAGTTTGTATATGTATTTAATTTGTGTTATTTTGTGTCATCTGATAGTCATGCTGATAATTAGAGAGATACAGTTAAAACAATTTAAAGCTAAGAAGATTGCGCAATTTACAATATTACACAATTTATATACACGTTTTTTTATATAAATATAATATAATTATTTTTAAAAATGTATATGTCACAGTCACGATTCAGTTTTGGTTTCATTCTTTGTGTCCATTTTATCACCTGTGTTCTTTTGTGGGAAAAAGGAGGCGAGAACCGGTGAATGTTCAACCAGTTTAATAAAATAAATCAACAAATACAAAAATGAAAAGATAAGCCAGCAGCCCCTCACAAACAACTGCTGGCTACACAAAACAGAAAATATAACTATCAACTATACAATGACAAAATGATTTATCTTGGCACTTGTATTTATTTTTTTAGCTCTAAAGTTTAACCCTCCTGTTACCCATCATTTAGGAATGCCAATGAATCCTGCTATGGCTGGCTATGGTCCAATGATGCCAAACATGATGCAAGCTACCATGCCTATGATGCAGCCCATGCAACGTAAGCATCCCTGCTGCTCATGTTGTGCTTTTCTTTTGGCATAATTTGTTAAATGTTTACCCTCTTCTACTGCTTTTTTTGGACTTAGCTATGATGATGCCACAAGCCATGCCACAAGCCATGCCTGCCGCTGCACCGGCTGTCAATACACAGCAATTGGCTGCTCAACAGCAGGCCTTTATCAATCAACAGGCTCAGCTTCTAGTGAGTTCACCTCAAAAAACAAATATATATATATATATATATATATAACATTAGAATGATTTCCTTTATCACATCACTGTGTTGGACCTACAGTAAAAAAAGTACTTTTTCCCCCTACAGGCTCAGCAGATGACCATGCAAGCAATGACACTGTCCCAGAAGCAACAGCAGGAAGAGATGCGAAAACGTGAAAAGGAGTCACAGAGAAATTTACCACGCCAGCGACAGCGCTCTCCTCAACGTGCACGTTCACCTTCACGCTCCCGCTCACCCTCACCCAAACCCCGAAGCCGCCCCCAATCAGAAAGAGCCATCCCTCAGACTTCGAAAAAAGCCTCAGAGCCCCCTCCAAATCCCCGCAGCCCTGAGGTAAAGGAACAGTTTTGACCAGTGCCTGTTTTTACTATTACTGTATAGTATAGTAATTAACTGCTTCAGTTTCTTGCTTCTTAATGTTTTCTTTAAGGCGCAGCCTATAACAGATGTGGATCTTAAGGCCCCGGAAGATCAAGGGTCCTTTCAAGAGAAGAGAAATTTTTTTCAAAAGATTGGTGAGTGGACACTGTCAAATCAACATTTTTAAAATGGCTAAAATAAGATTAAAATAAGAATAAAATTAAATCTTTATGCATCTCAGGTACGTCAGAAGCCCGCCCAAAACCTGCGCCAAAGGTTGCTAAGCCATTGATATATGCCACTCCACCGCTGTCCCAACCCAAATCACCTCCTCCAGTAAAGACAGAAGGTTGATATTTGTTTTCTGCTTTTATATTTTTCTTTACCTAAAACAAGTGGTTCATTCTTTATTTAATTTTTTTAAATATTCACATTTATGTAATTATAATGTATTCTTTTAGTATGTGTTTATGGCTGGGTGATAAAATGATAACAATAATTATCGCCGCAATATAGTTTTCCTCAATAAAATGATAACAAAAGTTAGATATGTGTTTGTGTTGCCAGTACCAATTTAGCTAGCTGAGCGTGAGCTTTGAGTAAATGCACTTAGTTTTTGACCATCTCAGTCACTCGATTTTGCATTTCTCCAAAGCGTCAATGACGTATTGTTGAGTTCCCTTCGGAAGGGAACCATAATTAACTGTATGGTTTCTGCAACTTTAACTCAGAAGCAAAAATCTCCCTTTAAACTTGAAATATAGTTTTGCCATTTATCGTGATATTCGATATTGACTGATATGAAACATGTTTTTGTGATAATTTTGTGTAGCCATCATCTAAAATGATGTATCTGGATGCTAATAAACTCTTCTTCACTCAGTGAAACCACTCCCAGAACCTCCTAAAAATCAAGAACCTGAACCAGAACCTCCAGAACCCACATCTCCTAAACCAGAACCTACCAGCAACATTAGAGAGATCATTAAGTTGTACCAGAATCGGCCCACTCCAGAACCTAAACCCTTTGAGCCTGTCAGGTGGGCCAGAAATTGACTCTAATTACTTTCCTTATTCATGTTCCTTGTCACATTATTGTGAAGCAATAACTTGCTCCACCTAGAGACCACTCTTCACAATCTAATCAATTCCCAATGGCTAAAATCAAGTCCTGCCCTCATTTTTTTGCATTATGGAAGCAAAATGGGCTGATTCACTTTGATTCACTCAGATCTGTTACTGAAAACTTGCTTAATATTGTGTTACTTTGACCACTTGGAGTAATTCACAGACTGTAATAGGTGGAATAATGTGAACTTTGACCTTTACAGGGTTCCAGCCAAGCACTTTGTAAAGAAAAATGACCCCAAAGAAGAGGCACTGGCCATTCTCAAAGCTCAGGGACCTGTCACTAAAGAGAAGGTAGATGACACTGACAAGTGGCAAGCCATAAAGCAGTGTTGTCTTTAATTTCTGACCTTTTGAGCTTCAGTTCAGTTTCATTCATTCAGTGAATCATTTATGCATTCATGCTATAGAAACAGTGGAAACAGATGCCTCCTCCGGCCCCTGAGTCCCATGGCCGTCGCCCTATCTCCAATGAAATGAAACAGAAGCAGCGTTCACTAGCTGATCTCTTCGGCTCGCAGCGCTCACAGGCTCTGCCTCGAGTTCTTGACCCCATCCCTCCTCCACCTCCCAAAATCCCTGACCCGCCAGCGATGCCTGCACCTGAACTTAGTAAGTGATGTCACAAATGACATAATTAAATTGGATGAAATATAAAATTTACACTTTTAAAAGATTGAAACAATATCATTTAGTTTTATTTAATGACAATTAGTGCAATTAACTGAACACAGTTTGACATGGTTTATCCCCAGTATTCCAGATGTAGATTTAAAAAGAAATACATAGTTAAAAAAAGATTAAGAAATAATCCAGATGTTTCTTGTTATATTTATTTATGAAAATTGAAATATTGTAGGTATTAAAAAACTAATAATTTATTAAGACTTTAAGAAAATGTATGGGTTTTCTTCATTATTTCCTATTTCTATTTGAAATATTCCAGGTGTTGAGAAACATAGATTAGAAAATATTCCAGGTGTTTCTTTTCCTTCGAAACATTGTCTAAACATTGTCTAACTGAAACATTACAGGTGCTGGAAAAACTGTATATTTCTTTCCAAAATGCTCAATAAATCTTTGCATCCTGTTAGGTTTTTTTTGTTGTACACTTTTATAGAAATATTTTAATGTGCAACAAGCATATTCATATTTTAAAACTTAAAAGAGATCAGAAGGCACTGCGTATTAGGAATGAACTATATGCAAATTTGAGCAGGAAGAGGCCGAGAGCTGTGCGAGTGTTAATTAGTGTCACCCACACGGTTTTATTATGTTTCTATGTGGCAGTTGTCCATGAGGGGCTGACGCTTTACTTTCCTTTTGTATTTGTTCATTTTTTGATTATAGTTAGTTTGAATGTTCACCTTCTTCCCTGAACAGCTAACCTTATTACAATAATCTTTTGGACTAATTTCTCACCCTCTATTTGTTTCTAAAGATCAGTTCAGCCAGATGGCCGAGGAGGAGAGTGTTCGCTCCCAATTGCACAGATTCTCTGCCAGCGTCTACTTCTCCTACCCCAGTATGCCTGCCAAACTCTTCCTGCGCAAGGAGGTATTTAAGCCAAGACTTTGCATGACTGATGGCCTCCTATACAGTTATCACAGCTGTTTTAGCCCTACTTATGTGTATTCATTTTATTTGTGGTGTCTTGAACGCAGCTATTTTATCCCAGAGAAAAATTCAACAACCCATACATCCTTAATTTACTCTGCGAGCAGGTCAGTAACAAACAAGTTGTGTATAGAATTCAAAATTTAAGGATTTTACATAAAATTCTGGGCCACACGGTATCCACTGTTTTTGTGAACTGCAGATCATGCGAGACACTTACTCGGATTCTTGTCTGAGGATTTCACGTGAGGAGCGGCGTAAAATGAAAGACCTGTTGGGTATGTCAGATGCATAATATTAAAGCCATACCAATCTAATAATTGTGCAAATAAGCTATTATGGATAACTGAACATTGTTTATTTATTTACATCTTTCTTACTGTCTTTATCCACCAGCGAGCTTCCATATCAAAACCAGTATCAGTTCTCTAGATGATGATGCAATGAAGAAAAGAATTGTCATGGCAGCAAGAGACAACTGGACTAATTACTTTTCACGTCTCTTTAATGTGAAGGTGAACTAAAAACACTTGGCTTTTCTTACATAAATATGGAAACAGAAATTTGTTAAGCAGTCTGAAATGTTTTTGCGTGTGTGCTTTAACAGCTGGGGAATGGAGATGCACAGGTTCTGGGAGTTTCTCATCGAGGAATCAGACTGCTAAAGGTGGCCAGAGCTTCAGGCATAAATCCCAAACACCTCAAACTGCTCCACAGCTACAGGTACAGAACATATGAGGAGATGGAAATGTTCTCAAATCATTCATCAGATCATTTATTTACACTATTGTTCAAAAGTTTAGGGTCTGGACGATTTTTGAACGTTAAAGTCTCGTATGCTCACTAAGGCTGCATTTATTTGATAGAAAATACAGTCAAAAGTGTAATATTGTGAAATATTATTACAGTTTAAAATAACTGTTTTCGAGTATTTTACTATATTTTAAAATGTAATTTTTACCTGTGATTGAAAAATTGTTATTGATTGACAGTGTTACATGATCCTTCAGAAATCATTCTGATTTGGTGCTCAAGAAACATTTAGTTTATTATCAATCATGAAAATAGTTGTGTGGCTTAATCATTTTGTGGAAACCATGATACAATGTGATACGTCTTTGATAAATAAAAAGTTCAAAAGAACAGCTTTAACAGAATGAGCATGTAGTAGAGTATAAATAAATGTCTTTATTGTCACTTTCAATCAATTTAATGTGTTCTTGATGAATAGAAGTATTCATTTCTTACTGACACCAAAGTCAAGTGTTGCAGTTTATGTAATCATGTGTTTTTACTGTTCAGTTACTCACAGATGTTGTCGGTACAGCAGAAAGAGGCTGGAAAAGTTGTGATCACTTTAAGTAATGAAGAATTGGAACTTCACTCCCAACAGGCTTCACAGATCGCTGCTGTGATTCGTCTCTTCCTCATGGAGCTGATTAAGGTGCTCATACTAGCCTCAACACCAATGTAGCTTTAGTTTTTCACTTAAAGTCAACATAAAATCAAAATTGAATTTTCACAAGCATAAAAGGTCTATCATCTATTGTCAATAATGTAGCCATAAAAAAGCATCACCAAGCATCTTTCTTGAACCTGTTGTGAGACCTGAGGGGGAAATCTTTCGATCTGTGGATTTGCTATTAACATTCCCTGTGACCTGCACCTTAATTTTCTCTGCTATCTTGAATAAATTTACCCGATTTTCCATTTGCAGAACTCAGACTATGTGATCGCTGTGAAGAGCTATGTAACAGATGACAGGAGCTTGCTGAGCTTTCACAGAGGCGATGTCATCAAACTGTTAAACATGGACGGACTCAATGATGGTGAGAAGAGAACCTGAAAAAAAACATTTGGGATCGTGGATCTCCATAAGCCTTTCCCAAAAACTACTATGTGTCATTTCTACTCAGTTAGCAACACCAAACAGATTAGCAAAAACATATAAAATAAAATAGTTTCATAACAGATTTACCTGTCTTACATTGTTTAGAAAAGATATATTCCCAGCCCTAAATCATATCATCGGTTGAGCACAAACGTTTTCTAATTTGTTAACACACTAAGGATACAATCAGATTCAAGTTGTATTAGTTAACAGTAGTAATAATGCACTGTGAACTAACGTGAAAAAACAATGAACAGCTGTATTTTTAAATAACGTTAACAAAGATTTACAGAACAAATACTGTAACTAATGTATTGCTCATGGTTAGTTCTAAACCTAAACTTAACAAATGAGACCTTTTTGTAAACTGTTACCAGTGTACAGTATATCTCAGAGCCTTTGGCTAAGTTCTCAGAGAACTTTGGATAACGTTCTGGCTTGGTTCTCTATGAATAAATGTTCTTCCAGTAATGTAAATAGAAGATTCGTTCAAAGTTATCTAACCTTTAATAACGCTAGCAAAACATTGGCACAAAAACATGGAATGTGTTTATGAAACAATTTAGTAAGACGTTAGTCTAATTTTTTTTAATGTTACTACTTAAAATGGTTTATTGAACATTCAAAATGAATGTTCCCATATTACTTGCAAAATTATCAAATAGAGAAAACATTACCTCTATATTTTCTCTAACGTTCACATTACCAAGACATTAAAAAAAAAAAACATTTAAAAAACTGGACTTTTTAAAACTTTTAAGAACCTAATGAGAACGTTAGCAAAATGTTCTTAGAACACATTTTTGTTAGCTGTAATATTGAATATCACTTATATATGTATATGATTGATTAAGTTGTACAGCACATAACATAAAAGGTGTTTTTGGCAGGATGGATGTTTGGTTCCAGCGGGGGCCGTTCTGGACTCTTCCCGTTGGACGTCACTCAGCCTTGTGCCCCACCAGACTACCACAGCAACAACATGGAGCGGCAGCTTGAACGAAAAAAGAGTATGAGACTCACCGTCTCTTCCACCAGCGTACCTGCCAATGGCCCCGTCACCAACATTCCCGTCAATGGCACTGTGACCAATGTACCTGCCAATGGCTCCCTCTCCAACATCCCTGTTGCCCGATCCGTGGCTGCCAGCAGTGAATACAGTGTAGAGGTGGCATCCATCCACAGATCTGAATCAGACCGTCAGCATTATATCATGACTGAGTTTGCTAGGAAGTTCTTCGCCGATTCTATCACCAGGTAAAGACCTCTGGAAATCAAACTTCAAACAGATGAAATTATCTATAAAATTGCTTTGCATCAAACTCCACTGAACACTGAGCTGTTTCTGTCTTTTCTCAGACCAAACTTGAAAGACAAAAATCTAAATGAGATGGTGGGATACACTCCAGTACGTATGCATCTCTTAGTCTCTCACTGTGAATATGCTGGTGTTTTATGAGTTTGTTTGATTGTTTTTGCTTGCTGTGTTTTCTTTTATTAGAATCCCATTCAGGAATCGCTGATCCTTTTCTCAGATAATGATCTCAATCGTCTGGGTTGTCAAAACTTCATGTGTAAGTGAACAAATGTTATCACAGACATAATGTAAACTCATCCACTATAACAAGCATAGATTTTGTTAAAGTCAGTGGGTCTCCTAAAATAAGATCAGTACAAGCCTTGTATATCACCCTAGGGGTTTGTTTTTTGCGATAGTGACCGACTAACTGTGCATTATCCCACTTTTTACATTGGTATTTAAATTAGTTATATATATATATATATATATGTGTGTGTGTGTGTGTGTGTGTGTGTGTGTGTGTGTGTGTAAATGAAAAAT
>JAOTRC010000014.1:18377478-18396113 GCA_027497675.1 Cyprinella lutrensis | reverse complement strand
ATAGATAGATAGATAGATAGATAGATAGATAGATAGATAGATAGATAGATAGATAGATAGATAGATAGATACAGAGATAGATAGATACATAGATAGATAGATAGATACAGAGATAGATAGATACATAGATAGATACATAGATACATAGGCAGATGTAGATGTGATCTAGATATGTAGATGGATGGACTGACATATAGATATGAAGATCTATACGTAGATAGATATGTTGATACGTAGTTAGATCCTTAGATAATTACATGGATAGATAGATAGACACATAGACACACACATTGATAGATAGACACATATATAGACACATAGATTCATAGATAGATAGATACATAGATAGGCAGATGTAGATGTGATCTAGATATGTAGATGGACTGACGTATAGATATGTAGATCTATACGTAGATAGATATGTTGATACGTTAGATCCTTAGATAATTACATGCATAGATAGATAGACATAGATACATACATCGATACATAGTTAGGTGCATAGATAGACACATTGATACATAGATAGACACATAGATGTATAGATAGATAGATACATTGATAGATCATGAGCTAGATCAAGCTTACCAATTCTAACATACATATGTACTGTGTGTGTTTTAGAGGGTATTGGAGAAAGTTTGGAAAAGGAGGACTGTGTTCAAGCTCTGAGCGGCCAAATCTTCATGGGAATGGTGTCATCCCAGTTCCAGGCCCGTCTGGACACTGTACGGCTAATTGAGAACCTGGTGGGAGCCTGTATCCGCTTTGTGTACTTCTCCATGGAGGATGAGCTACGTAGCAAAGTATGACACAGATGGGAAAACCAACTCGGTGAAAACTTGATGTGTTTTGGATATATATTTTATTACCTCTCAATGTTGTCTGCCTGTAGGTGTTCGCTGAGAAGATGGGATTGGAGACGGGCTGGAACTGTCACATCTCTCTGACTCCAAATGGAGATGGTCACTGCGATGGTGCTCCGTCCAGTCCCAGCCAAGCAGGATCCTTACATGATGACCTTATGCAGGGTAATTGTGTCTTCCTGCCTGCCTGCACACAAAGTTTACATAAATGCATTTTCACCCAATGTAAAATTTATTAAAATGAATCATCATCTCTCTGTTCTTAGATTCTCGTGATGATGCGGAGGGCCCACTACTGCCTGAGGATCAATCAGATCTTGCCAGCTTCCAGCCTACTGACAGTGATGTGCCCAGTTTCTTAGAAGATTGCAACAGAGTAAGCAGTCTACTCCAATAGCATGTCGTCACATCAGACTGTACTGCCAAATTTACAGTGCAGGTGGCACAAAACCTCTTCTGAAGTAACATTTTGGTGTCTTTACATAGACTGTTTAATTTGCTCAGAGAAATGCATTTTCCTTCAATTACAACTGTATACTTTGATGCTTGAATTAGTCTGATGTGGCATTCTATCTTTACTCTAAATTTTTGTGCAGGCACAGAGCAGCCATGCAGTTGTGAAAAGAATAATTGGTGGTTTTCCTTTCATTTGTTCTGTAGGCCAAACTGCCTCGTGGCATCCATCAGGTTCGTCCTCATTTGAAGAACATCGACAATGTGCCTCTACTAGTGCCCCTGTTCACAGACTGCACCCCTGAAAGTGAGTCAGCCACAAGACCAGCTTTAAAGTCGACATGAAAAACAAGTTGCTATCATTTTGTCCCCTCATTGTGACAGACTGTATATCCGAGTGAAACAGTTTGTTGAATGAGAAAAAATGTTTTTGTCCATGGGGAATCGATTGGATCGTTGTTTGTTAATTACTGTGATCTCATTTGAGTGAGAGGTTGCCAGAGGGGAGGAGGGATTATTGCCTGTCAGAGAAGAGATGATGTTGCGAGGGGGTGGGGACATTATTTTGATTAAAGATTAGGCACATGAATTTAAGAAAAATAATGATGTGCACAGATAAATCATTTATAATAAACACTGCTACATTTCAAAAAAAAAAATTCAGGGTGACTTTAAATGTCCCTCATGTCACGATTCGTTACATCTCACGATACAATATTTTTGCGATTCTCCAAGATGTGATAAAAGGTTAACAAAAATGCAGTGTTTAAAATGCTAACTTTGATATTACATTGTGGGTTTAAATGAATAGGTTTGGGCTTTTTAACCCAAGGACAATGGTGACACCAGAATAAAAATATTCATGATTCTGAAGCTGAAAATACAGAATTATTTTAGACGAATATGCTTGCACTCTGTCACTGACTAGATATATTTCAAATAATGTTGGCTTTTTACTGGTTACAGAAGACATTTGACATTATCAGGACCCATAAAAATTCCCCCATTGCATTATTATACATTATAATCAACATTATGTATAGTAGTTTAATGTAGAACTGACACTTAACTCTTTTCTTACACAGTCATTTTTATTTTGGGAGAACTATCCACGATACATATTGTGGCATTTATGTATTGCGATATATTGTGGCATGATATATTGTTACACCCCTACTTTAAAGACACCTTAAATTGAAAATTTAAGTTTTGTGGGTTTTAGTCCATTTGTGTTATATCCTAGTGTACTTGTGTTGAGCCCTCAAATGTTTATCTCACAGCAATGTGTGAAATGATGAAGATCATGCAGGAGAACAGAGAGGTGACATGCTGTTTGGGGAGCTCCGCAAACTTCCGTAACAGCTGCCTTTTCCTGCAGAGCGACATCAGGTGGGTAGCACACACATCACTGTAAACCACAATTAAATACGACCTGTAATCTTATGCAAAGCTACAGTCTAAATAATGGTAATTTTCAAGAAGCTTAAAGATAGCTTTGGGTTTTTTGCCTGCATAATTCCCATTATTTCACACTTCCTCAATCCTCACTCTGTGTGTTATAGTATCTCCCTGGATCCCCTGTACCCGTCCCGGTGCTCGTGGGAGACGTTCGGATATGCTGCAGGCTGCGGGCTGAATAAAGACTGTGATGAGCTGTCTCCACTGGGGCTCAGTGCTCAACTCAACAGCCTTGCCTGCTCTGTGTCCTTCCATCAGGGCGAGAGTGTCAGCATGGTCAAACTCATTGAGCAGGTTTGGGGAGCTCTCACATAAACACTCTTTCTGGAATGCTGTTGATCACATGGGAGAAAGATTCAGTGCATTTATCTATACCAGGGGAGCCTAATCCCTTTCCTAGAGATCTAAAAAATAGAATTATTTAAAATAGTCCAAATGTAATTTATTCCTGTGATGGCAAAGTTGATTTTTTAGCAGCCATTACTCCAGTCTTCAGTGTCACATGTTCCTTCAGAAATCATTCTAATGCTGATTTGGTGCTCAAGAAACATTTCTTTGACTAGAGAGTTCAAAAGAACATCTTTTATTTGTAATGGAAGTCTTTTATACCATAATAAATGTCTTTACTGTCACTCTTGATCAATTTAATTTTTTCAGAATAAAAGTATTAATTTCCTTTAAAAAAAGAACTTCCTGACCCCAAACTTCAGAACAGTATGTGTGATTACAATAAACATATTTTTAGGGAATCGGTTTCTTTGTTTGACCGATTTAAAAAAGACTGAGTGGGCATTATTTTATTAGACGGAGAGTGGTTGCATGCCAGACTCAAACCTGTATCTTCCACATGATAACCACCGCATCACAGCTCAAGCAGAAAAAAATTTTAATGTACTGAAAAAGAATATGATTAGGACCATTCCCAGTCCCATTTCCCCATCATATTTAGACTATGCCTTGTAAAACTGTTTTAAAAAAGGAAAAAGATTGAATGTGACTGTGAGTGCTGTTTCTGATGCATTTTCAGGCGAGACACACTACCTATGGCATTCGCAAGTGCTTCCTCTTCCTACTGCAGTGTCAACTAACACTGGTCATCATTCAGGTGAGAAAAGACACACTTTGTCCATAACAGACCTGCATGTTGCGTACATTCTTTATTCATATGTGTACCCTTGATGTTTTGGTTTTGTAGTTCCTGGCCTGCCTTATTCAGCTTCCTCCTCCCATGAACATCACAGACATACTGTGGCTTTCCTGCTTCTGTTACCCTCTCCTAAGGTAATGGAGACGTGACAAAAAAAGATGCCTCCTTGTTGTATAATTAAACTTGTACACTGTATTATATCAGTGACCTATATATTTATAAAAATAAATGTTGACCTTTCACAGCGTGTCATTCCTGGGAAAACCTCCTGACAGTTCAGTGATGACAGTCGCTACTGGAAAGAATCTGGACTCCATACCACGCAAGGTCAGTCATGAGACCACACAGTGCACCCGATTTAAACTGCAAACTATTTAAACTATAGCTGCGTTTCCATTACAGATTTGTGCAAAACCTTTGCTATTTTTCTAAAATGTCGATAAAAAACGGTTGCGAAATAACACCGTTTCCATTAACCGATGTTATGCATCTAAAACGTCTTTTTTCCTCTCGGGATAAGTCATTCCAAAAATCATGGCAATGGTAGGTTTATCACAGCCACCACACTAGACATTATTATTATTAATGGAAGGAGACGTGGTGTGATATCCTAGCGTTAATGGCAGGGAAAGACATGGAGTATGTCTCCCTCATTTCTTCTCCAGGGCCTTGATTGTGGCATTTCATTGAGGTTTAGAGTCCAGTAGGCTATTCCTTTAATTATTGTTTCTTTTATGAATTTAATAAAGAACTGTGTCTCGTATTATGTCAAAAAAGTCAGTGTACTTTTGTGTTCATTCGTTTTCCTTTATTTAACCCATAATTGCGAAACGAAAAATGAACGGTTGTTGTATTTCTAAAACGCAGTTTAACACCAAAATTTTAATTTGAACTACTTTGAACTGAAAAAAATCGATGAATTTTCAGGTATTTGTTTATGACTTTTTGCCCTTTATTAAACATTTAAAATACTCATAATAAAAAAATAGATTTTACTGGTTTTCTAAGGCCAAATTAGAACCTGGAAATGATATTTTTCCCGCAGTGCTGAATGAGAAGAGCCAGATATGTCTCAGGAAGTACAGCCTACAGAAAGGTGATTTATAGGTGAGTTATAGGCTATAATAAATGTGTCTGAAAAAATAAAGAGGCATTTGAAATGTTTATTAATAAACTATTGTTTTCTAAATCAGTGTCGGCTAAAAACATATTTCCATCTCCGGATGCACCTTTAGAGAGAAATGCATCTTTCACGGATTACATAATCAAAAGGTATATTTAGATTCAAATTTGTTCGTTTTAAAGTAGACATTTCAAGCTTTAGCCTACATAGGTGATATTTTGTTGCAGTACTCGCTCTCCAGTTCACGGAGATCATGAAAGCACGCCTGATTGTTTCATATTATTTTACAAAAGCACAACATTTTCTTGTTGTTGTGACATTACGCAAATTAAAGTAGTTGCGAATAATGTTGTATTTTTTTCTCTATGACCAGAAATGAGAGTATTTTAAGTTGTTTCCACTGTTGATACGAAAATGCAAGTGTTCCCGCCCACGCCTCTCTGCCATCCAGTGTGCACTCTACACTCGCACAAACACTTGGATATGTGTCACAACCTTGTGTTTATTTGTGATAATCTTAGCCTGTATTATTATTGTCCAACCTGTTTAATGAATGAGATGACAAATTGCTTTTTTCTTTTTTTGGACAAAAGCATCTTCTACATATGCAGCCTAATAAATGTTATAATAATGATGATAATTATTATTATTATTTGCAGACACGGACCCCAAACACACCGCGTCTTGGGTCAGGTGACTGTAAATGTGCAAAACCCGTTTCCATTGCAGTTCGAATTGCCTGAAAAACCTCCTCATGCGAGCGGAAAAACTTTTTTGCGATAAACTGGAGTTTTTGCGAAACGGACGCGTTTCCATTGTGCGAATTTTTAATTCGCAATTTCAATTCGCACAATTTGAAGGGTAATGGAAACACTGCTAATTTTGACACACATGTGCATTCATGTTATGTTTGACTCTCTCCCACAGACCCAGCACTACTTCCTGGGCTGGTTCCTGTTGAAGTTTGGTCTGACGATGTTGGCCTACTTAGTCGGCTTTGGGTTTTCTCTACAGGAAGTGTGTTCTAGAGCTGCTAACCTCACAAAAACTGATAACAGCACCATAACATGCTCCCACATTCTGACATCCAGGTACATGCACACACTAAAATGTAATTTTCTCTGTGTTTAGATTATATGAATTAGTTATGAGTTCTAACCAATGATTATATATACAGCTCCCAGGATGCCCCGCAGTGGTTTGGTGAATTGTCCAATGGGCTGCTTCTGATCCAGAAGATCATGGCAGGATTTCTAGCTTTGCACACAGGTCGCTTTAATAAAATACATCACCTCATTTGAATAGTTACTAGATGGCTTATTTAGATGGATTTTAGATGGATCTATTATAGTCATGTTATTTATTATTTCTCTCGCTCTCTTGCAGTGGTCATCTCTCTGAGTTATGTACACCGTTCACAACCCCTCTGGAGGATGAACCCATTCAGTAACACATGGTGGTGTCTCACAGTGCCTGTGGTGTGAGTGTTTCATGTAGAGAATGTTGTTTTCATGAGCAGAGTCATGTTAACACAACCTCATACTGGATTTTCTTCTCTTCCCCTCACAGGTTGCTGGGACAGGTTGTGCAGGCTGTGATAGACTATCAATTGTGGCAAGACAGGAGTTCAGAGGTGGTCTTCACTCTACATCACATTCCCCTGTTGGTCTGGCTGTTAGTCTCTCTGTCCATCGTACTTGTGGTGCTAATCAATGAAGCAGTCAAACTGCATGAAATCAGGTAAGAGGATAAATGTAGAGGGTACCAATGATAATTCAGTCTTCGTTTACTCACCTTTGTCGTTCCAAACCTGTTTGACTGTCGAAAGTGACAGTAAATGCATTTATAATGTTATCAAATAATTATATTTCCGATACATGCTTATTCTATTCGTCAAAGAATCCTGCAAAAAATGTATCATGGTTTCCACAGTGTTTTCAACACACTAGAATTATGTCTGAAGAATCATCTGGCACTGAAAGTGTTATTCTCCTTTACCATAGCTCTGAAATCTCATTTTGTTCTTATTCAAACTTGCCGGGTCATATTCGGTTCAGAAGTTGCAAATTGAATTTGTCAAAAATCGGCATATGGCAAATACAATACGTGAATAAAGTATCGTTTCCCATCCCATGGAAATAAATCGGCACTTCCATTGAAATTAGCACAAAATAGAAATGGAAATGAACATTGTAACCACTGAGGAAGCCACTGTAGCTCTTAACTTCATGTTTTCTGACAGTTGCTGACTTATAGCGTATGACCGGAGTCACATGACTTAAGTCGTCATTCACTACTTATTCAATAAAAATGATTTCATATTAATTTATGACTGTGTTTTTGTCTGAAATGTCTATTTCATTTCAACTTTAAATATGCCTAAATACATAAACCATTTTGATAACCAGTCAAATATTGTTCTGATTTCAGGGTACGAGTGCGTTACCAGAAGAGACAGAAGCTTCAGTTTGAGACTAAGCTGGGAATGAACTCTCCCTTCTGACCTGGTCTGTACAGGACGGCTTGGTCATATTTGTGGTGGAGAAGATCACGGTTACTTTGGATTCCCTTCAGCAGAGCTCTTCCTGCAACACTTCCAATGAGCGGAATGTTATTTCTGCCATGAACGCCACTGAGGGCTGCGTTTTTAATCTGTGAGATCCTTTATTTTAACTACATCAATGTTGTTTGAGGGATGTTCACCTGCATGCTGCTTTGGTTTGGACAGGGTCATTCTTTTTCAATGAGGCCATTCCTTTATCCCCTCGAATCCACAAAGTAATGCATGATATTGCAAATGAATACCAAAATGTGCAATTGAGGGCTAAATTAGCATGATTTTTTTTTATTCGCTGTGAAATGGAAATTTTTATTGATTTCTGTTTCAAACACGAGACAATTGACCGCTCATGCGATGAGCTTTAGCTGTAGGTTCTCTGTGTTCGTATTTTAGCCGTCACTCGTGCAGTTCATTTAATATGTCATAAGAGCTTCTTAAAGTCTGTTTTAACAGGTTATAATGTGAATGTCATCGCCTCAACTTACCTCATATTCAGAGGGGAAAGATTTTATTCTTTGTGATCGTGATACACAAGTGAGTTTATTTACGTGAATATATCTGCCAGAGCAACTTGCTTTCAAAATCAAATGCAGCCAGTCAATGTGAGACTGTGTGCAAACTATTTTTCTTGCTTGACTAAAATCAGTCAGGTTTGAAATTTCTTTTACTAATCCAAATAAGATGAGATGCTTTTTTTAGTCTTCTATTAAACTATTTTTACTTTAAGTTCTTAGGTTTAATCAAAACACAAAGGCTTTTAATCAGGCAAAGCAAAAGCTTTCCATCTGAAGAAAGAATGTTCCAACTCGAATTGTTCTCATTCTGTCTCAAGAGACATTTTTAATGTTTTTACACATGTGATTGTAAGCCAGAATGCACTGAATATTTTGGGATACATTTGGATGCCAGATGACAAAATCTCTTTTTCAAGGTAATTATTCCTGATGTTCTGTAAAGAATATATTTAACTCTAGATAGGGTTAGGCTCATTTTAATTTAAACATTTGCATTTTTTGTTATTATTTTGTCCAGAGAATTGTGTTTACTGGTAAAGAGGGATATTCAATTTTTATTGTGTTCTACCTCTATCTGATTGCCTCTCTATTAATAATTCTAGGCAACTTCATGAAGTTGTATTATTCTAATTGATCCAGTTAGGCTGCAGCTATGGAGTATAAGGGGCTCACTTACAGTGTCACCAGATGTACATATTTAAACGATACATGCAAATCTATTGTCTGACAGTGACCAGCTAATCTCCAAATTACCAGCATGAATTTTTTTTCCAAGACTAGTGCAATTTTCCAGCATATAACCTGAAACCTCTGATTAACCATAGACTCATCAAATGGAGAATTTAAATGGGTAGTTCAGCCAAAAATGAAAACACTCATCATTTATGCACCTTCATGTCATTCCAAACTTGTTTGACTTTAATTATTCTCCATAATGTAGTATGTCGACCCTTTTTTATCCATACATTGAAGGTCAGTGGTATTCAAAACTGCTTTTAAATACCAATGACTTTTGTTGTAAGGATGGGAAAAATTCAGAGACTTTTTAATATACTAAATCACCTTTTATGTTTCACTGAAGAAAGAAAATCATTCATGTTTGAAATCACATGATGGTGAATAATCGATTTTCATTTATTTTTTTAATTGACTTGAATTTGAATTGTTTGGTGAACTGTCCCTTTAAGTTGCTGCTAATCCTGTAAGGGTGGCATATTTAAATTGACTGATGTGTACAGGTATCATGGGACATTTAGAAACTAAAGTCAAAACTCAGTTAGTATTTTGCTGTAGAAGCTGCCTTTCCTGGGAGCCACAGTCTATCCCCTTTTCTACGTAATGAACCGAAAGATGTCTTAACTTAATATCCTTTTTGTTCCTGTGTTGCTGTTAAATCACAGATCCATACTGTAACCTCTAATCTAATGTTGTATTTATTTTAAAAAGATTACATATGTCTGTACATCTTAACAGCAAATGATTGCAACCTAACCGCCTTTTCCATAACACATCTAGAGATTGTCATAGACACTGAATATTCATTAGAGTACGTAGTGCATTTTTGCAATGCTTGTTACATGCTTTCTTGCTCATTCACAAGGTCTATTGATGTGTTTAGAGGTTACATAATTCTTGATGTGGTTTGATGTTTACGCCACAAGGCTGCTCAGCACCACGACTGTGTAACTTAGAAACTACTTAAATAAAAAAGAAGAGGCTCTGAATTGGTGCTGGTTTAGAGGTATAACAATATGTACAATTAAGAATTTTTAAAAACATATCACCGTAGAAAGAAATTTGTTTCAGGAAGCACTGATCTGTTATGTACAAACTGTTGTGGAAACAGGAAAAAAGTTTTGGGATATGAGTTTGTGAGCAGCGTTTTTGTACAGTTCACTTTTTTGTAATTGTTTTTGAAATGTTCTCTTTTCACTTATTTCCTGATGTATGCATGATGAAGACCATTAGAATGCAAGGTTTTCTTGATTTCTCTACACATCTGCTGGATATTGGATATGTTGACTCTGTGATGCATGTAATTAAAAATGTTGCTGATGCTTTTCCATCAGTCAGAAAGGCTGTAATATTTAAGCCAGGAGGAGTGTGAATCAGAACCTCTCTTCAAAATACATGTCTGGGCTACAAACTGCAACGATTGACTCAACATACAGATATATTTGCTATTTATGAATGTTCATAAGATTTATAAATGTTGTACAGTTTGTATTTTTTTAAGATGTCTTTAACATTGATTTCTTCCCTTCCCTGCAGATTATTTTTGAACCAATGTTATGTTAATAAATATGTTCTTTCTTTTTAAAACAAGTGTGTGCTGTTTGATTTTTTTATTAAATCATTTTGCCGTTTAATAAAACATGTAAAAAAAAAATTTTTTTTTAAATATTACAATTTCACTTGTGAAAGTGTAATATTTGACTGTCCCGATATCCACTGCCCACTTCTGCCGGCACCTCTGTTTTTAACGTTACATAATGCAAAATGTGAAGAGATTGTGGTTAAATGGATGCATTTTATTACATTTCCGAAAGTCTCCTATAACCTGAACAGTAGCCTACAATAGAAGCTATGTTTTAGGCCATAAGGTGAACTAAGAAAAAGTGGCTAGAAACTGATTTTCGTTCCCACACCTGGGCACTACTTTTAAAATTGATTTTTGCATAGATAATACCATTATCGACTTTGTGTTAAAAGTTCTCCGCAAAATACCCTGCAGTTTTTTTGTCACAATCCATAAATGTTTATAATTGTGAATTTGGAAAAACGAAAATCTTATGCTTCTGATTTTGTTTGTAACTTTATTTTTATACATTTTAGCAACACAAAATATATCTCAAACTGACATTTATACATGTACCTAAACACTTGAGATCAGTTTTGGTGGATTATATAGTCAAGATTGAATGTAGACTATGAAATATGGCACATTTGTGGAAAAAATGCTTCAACTTCTCAGACTGACAGTAAACAAAATTAAACATAAAAATAGTAAATTTATCAAAACTGTGATGTTTTATACATCAAAATTTTCAGCAGGTACTGTACAATTACAGAAATATACTAATAAAAGCACACTTTGGCCAAAGTTGGCTAAAATGACTCGAAATGCTTCACTATCCCCTTTTTTTGGATTGCTGCCAATTTTTTTTATTTTTTTTTTACAATTCTACAACAGATATTTTAAAGCTCAAAAGCACCTTAAAATATAACACAGTGGATATTTACTCATCAGTATCATCCCTATCACTGTCAGAGGCATCATCCCATGTAGGTCTTTCTTCTGTTTCCTGTGAAACATTTGCACAATTTTGGCACCGACATAAATCAGTACAAGACAGTCTTGCAGACATACAGGAACATCTCCCAGTCTCACATTTGCTTTGCTTGCAACTGCAGTGGACTGCCTGCAACACACTTTCAGGGGCAGGATTTCTAGTCATCCAGGTCACTGTTAACTCGCCGTCCTCGAGGTGCCATCCATTACCAATGGGTGAAGGGGCACACATTATAGCTTTCAGAGAATGTCTCATTATGGCTGCTTGGTAGTTTGCCCTTTTGCAGTGTTGGTACAGAGCGTCACTTGTCGGGGGCATGGATAGTTCTGGCAAAGCTGACGACGCCATACAGAATGCTTTGTATCTTGCATCGTTCACATTTTCAGCAGATGACTGGCCATACAGGTGGCACACATAAGTGCAAAGTAGCTTAAAGGTAGACTGGTCTAGGTTAAAACTGCTACCCAGCTTTGTAAATGCAGTCAGATACTCCTCTTTCTCACACGCAACAGAAAATGCCTTTCTTTTGCCTTTGCCATAAAAGGCACTTGTAGAGTCACAACCTGAGAAGGTATGGATCCCAATAAGTGCCAAACACACACTTGTGCCAAGAGCTGATGACACCTTAGCTAAATCAATGATCCTTGTTTTGTTGCCAACCCCCGTGAAAAAATACAACCTACATGGTAAATCTGGCTGCAGACTTAAAGCAATCACTGCCACATCAGTATCAGGGCTCTTGATGACTACAGTTTGATGTTCCTGCGCAGCATGTTGTGCATGTAAAAACACCCTGGTGTCACATTCCTCATGATCACATGTCAGGTCGTCAACAGCACTGAGAGTTTGTAAACCCTCCATTACAGACACGCAGTGACACAGGTTTCCATGTGCTATGTACAAGCTTAAGTCCTTGCCCACAATGGTAAGATCAGCCTCTCGCCACACAACATAGAGAAACTCAGCCAGTGCTTCTTTGTTTGTTCCATCTGATAGAAACTTTTTCCATTGTGTTGGTGTCTTCTGATCCCGTCCATAAATTTTCACCAGTTGTGTATCACCACCAGCTCTACGAGACCGTTCTAGGTTTTTAATACTCATTTTCGGATACTGGTCAATCACAAAGTCTATCCGTGTACAGTTGTGTTTCAGAGCAAGCTTGACTATGTACTGCAGTATGGTGTCCGCTAGCTCTCCAAAGGTACTTGGTATGGAGCGAATGGTTTGAATGACTGCCACGCCATCAAAAAGAATAGCTCCATCTGTCGGAACTTCGTCAACCAAACAGTCTCCACCTTTGGTTTCCAATAAATCCATTAGAGCTGATTTGTTTGTTTTAGCGAGGGAGCCATCAGCACAGGCTAAAGGATATGACACAGTTCCCAAGGAGTAAGACAGAATTTCTCGCAGGTCTATTTTTCTACTTTGACCTATGACAAGTAATCTGGAGAATAGTTTCTTGTCGGCACGTAGAATCACTTCCTTGCCTGCTGCAGATTTCTTCTTTGTCTTTGCTTGGTCACTAAAGGTCTTCAGTTTTAGTGTTTTGATGGGAGCAAATATGTCAACTGATCGTGATAACAGTCTTTGGTCCATAAACTCTTTGACAGCATTTTCCCCCTTTTCCATAGCGGCGAGCAAATCCTTCATGATTTCTTCAGCTGCTACTGTTCCAGAGCTAAGACACACAATGCCATCTTGGTGTGTGTCAAAAGGATTCAGCATGGAATCTAGGGTTGAAATTATTCTGGTCACAGCCTTTTCATCAGCATTAATTCGTGTGCTGTCAAGGTCTTTTCGTTTCCTTATATCAAGAGATTTACCTGCCATTGCCTCACATTGTCTTGCTATGGCAGCCCTTTCATGTTGCGACAATATCCAGCGATATACTGCAGCACGATTCTGTGTTAACCCTGTCCAACCACCTTTTGTCTTGGAATCTCTGTTACATGTTTGCTCAATGGCCTGGTCACAGGCAATCGAAGCAAATCCATGAACACTTTGACGTTGAACAGTCCACTGGCCTTTAACACTGAGCTCACTGTGGCAAGAAGGATGAGTGAGGGGCAAATTGACCATTTCCAGCCAGTATGCAGGTAAATACCTAGCATAATTTACACGATCGTATGCAAAAAACCATGGCATCATCAAGCGAACTGTTGACAGGTGAAGCTGCCAGTTCAATTCTCGTGTTGCTCTTACAAATAGAAGGAGTATCTGTACCATGTCGATGTATGAACTCCAGAAGGCAAACGTTGGGTTTTCTGCACTTCTTCTTTTAACAAAGTCTTCATATTTCGAACACATTTTGTCAAATTTCTCATTTGCACACAGAACATCCATTGTTCTGTCTGGGAATGCACATTTGATCTCATTCATGACATCCAGACACTCACATCTCTCCTCTGGTGGCAGAGAATCTAAGAAAGTGAGAAGTCTGATGCGTTGCAGACTCTCATACAGAAGTTTGTGTGCCCTCATACTGCGGTTGTAATGATGACCACTGATCACTCCATTGATGGATCCTGGGGCAACAGCTTCAGACTCGATGAGTATGTCTTGCAGTCCTGCATCTCCAAACCTTTTCCCTAGAACACTCAGGTAGGACATGCATGTGTGAAATTCACCTAGTCTAATCACTACACGCTGAGTCAAGTCATCATCTTTCCAGCGGATTTGCTGGGCTTTGGCATATATAGCTTGGTCAAAAACTAACACTATGTGGTCCAGTTCAAGCTGATTAGCAATTTGGACACTTCGCTTCAGAATCGTGTTTACTGTTGACATCTCTGTAGGTGAAGCCTCAATGACTGGAAGATAATACAGTGCTGACTTTTGCAGAGTGCTATCACCTTGAAGAAATGTATGGAAACCTGTCCAGCTTGGTATTGTGCATCTTTCAGCATCTATGGACTTTGCAAAAACATATGCCAGTTCAGTTTGTACAGCAGAAACAGTGTTCAATTTGTATGTGTCTGCCTGTAATGGAACACTTTCATGGTGAAACAAGTTTTGTGGTCCTTGTCTTTTAGACTGATGGTAAGGTTCTACAGGGATGCTAGGGGGGGCTTTCAACAAATAAACTCCCTTTTGTAGAGGTTGTCTGTTTGTTGTTGACACAGGTTCAACTACAGAACTTTGCAACATAATTCCATTTGTGTGGTGGGTAGTTCCACGACCTGACAGTGTCTCCTCCCCAAAGTCAATATTGTCCCACACAAGTACTGTAGGAACCTTCTTTGCGAATCCCTTGGGTATTTTGTCTCTTCCCTCAACTAAATGAAGTTGGGCAAGGCTAGTGTCTAGACTGACAACTGTGTCCCATGATGCACAATGTCCTAGTCTATTTAGAAGTGACACAATTTGTGATGAACCTGTTAAATGGCGAACCGTTAGACCAAGACACAATGATTTAGGGGTCTGCCTCCGACCCTTAGATGCAAGATACACTACGTCTTGACAGATAGATATCACTTTTAGGTTGAAATCGTCTGGAATATCAACATAATGGGCCAGTGTTGGTTCCTCAGTTGCACCAATAATCCATGAAATCACATTGTACAGTTCAATTGGCACGGCAGATTTAGCCTCGCTCACATTTAAGTCATCTGACGTTGGTGGCCATGGGCATTTCATACCGGGAGAGTCACACAGAAGCATCTTTAATATTAATGCCGCACTGTAAAGTGTCCTTGTGTCCTCTGCAGTATTGATGGAGGCCATTGAAGTTGGTCTTTGTGGACCAGCTTTTGCACTATACCTGTTTTCACAGTCACTTTGGCTAGTTACCTCCGTTGACTCTGTTGTTTCTGTACCTGATGGATGAGGTAGTCTGTCTATCAGCTTATCTGCAGACAATGTCTCAACGAAAACCATTTCACTTATGTTGCGCTTCTTGGGGGAGTGAAACACCAGCTGGGGGAAATCACGGACCAACCTCCTCTTCAATTTATCCTGCCTGAATCAAAACGATAAGAGTGAAAGATGATCAAAATGGTATGAATAAAGATGTATTCACATTGAATTTGTTAAATTATTTAAAAGTAACGATACACTGTTAACAGATTGTACACATTACAGAATATGATTATGATTATTATGAATTAAATTTTAGTTTTTCAAAAAGAATGTTGTATAAACGTTCTTTCTAAAGATTCCAAAGACACTTGTTGTATTCAAATTACCTGTAGTTAGAAGCATCAAGACCTTCATGCTTTTCCACCAGATTTAAAAAGATCCTTCTAAGCTGAGTCATTGTCAACACCTCTTGGTTTACAATTATTCTATGGCGAATGATCCTCTCACAGAAGATCTTGTAGCTGACATCGAAGGTTGGCTCATTTCTGAAAAGAAAACACATTAAAACAGAAAAGATGTATTACTTGTGCCAAACCTATTGCACAATGGCTTCAATTTTAAATGTTGTCTAAATAATAGCAAATAGAAACCTGACAAAGTGATTTGAGATTTTTTTTCCCACATTTTAAATTACAGGTGCACTAGTCAAGACTGTGTTTACAGACAAATCGACAATATAGATAAGATAAGATAAAATGTACTTTAATGATCAATATAATATAAGCATTTAAGGTCAATGCTTTACTTTTAAAACGTGCAAATGTGAGGGAAACATTTAATAAAATAAAATATTAATAACTCACGGTTCTTCTGAGGTCCCAGTAACTGATGCACTAGACTTTGTCAAGAACCTGGTGTACTGTCTATAACAGGACTTGTGGTATCGCACCTCCAGAGACACACAGTCTTTGTCACGAATATGCACAAGAATGCTAGTGTCTTCCTTCATCTCAGCAGCTTTCAGCAACTGGCCTGTAAATAAATAAATGAAAACTAATAAAAAATTATGCTAATAGTTAAACATCATTGAGTTTTCTGGCTGTAGCTGTATGGAAAAACATGCAAATATGTCTCTGATAGTAAAAAAACAACTTTATATAAATTAAGTCATTGTAATTGAAAGTTAGCCATGGTACCCAGGATAAGGGAATACAACTTCAAACGTGTGTATGTGTTAGTTTGTTTGCGTTTTGTTTTTACTTACCTGCTGACAACGTTTCTGCCTGTGAAAGATGGTCCTTCTGGCGTTTGCCTCCCACAGTAATGTACTTCTCCGTTTTCTTGCAAATTATGCACAAGGCAGGAAGCACAGGACCAGCACAAGCTACTGGCAGGCCAGTCTTGGACCTAAGTGTCTTTGTTGGACATTGAACTGTAGCGATACTAACGTTACCACTACCCGATGCCACAGACTGGCCATGATCTTGAGCTTCGACACGCTGTGTAGCGCGTTTCTCGGCCGCATCCAAGCGCTTTTTGTCAATGAAACGCCTGTAGCAAGTAGAGTGAAACCCGGCGTCTTCGGGAACATTGTCAAACTCTATTTCAAGACAATGTTTGTATGTTTCTGCAATTGTCTGATTCTCACCTTGCAGACCAAGCCACCGTTTGACGCAGTTTCTGTATGTATCCCACCGTGTGCGTGTAAAATCCTTTATTTCCTCTTTCTTTATGGACGTGAGATGCATATAACATTGTTTAAAATGCTTTTTACGGACTTTTGAAGGAGGTCTGTGTGAAATTTCCTCGTCTTCACTACTCGACAATGATAACAGGGGCGCAGACATATTAACTAATGTTTGTAAAGCACGTGATGATTCTTCCGCGAAGCCTCATCACTGATGATCAAAATATGACTACGCAAGGAAAGAACTATTGCCAACTTTAAACAGTAATAAAAAATAAACTGCAGGATTACACATGGAGAACTTTTATTTTCTTATCCAGAAACAATAGATTATTTTATTACAATTAAAACAATTTAGTGCCCCATATATGGGAACGGGATTAAACGTAATACATCTTCACCTTATGGCCTAGTATGAAAGCTGCAGTTCTCTCTAAAGGTGCATCCAGAGATTATGTTTTTAGCTCGTTATTTTTTTCAGACGCATTTATAATAACTCACCTATAATAACTCACCTACTCACCTAGCAATGCGAGAAAAATATCATAAATATCCATGCTCTAATTTGGCCTTAGAAAACCAGTAAAATCAACATTTTTTCCCCATATTAATTTGTGAATATTTAAAATGGGTAAAAAGTCATAAACAAATATCTGAAAATTCATTGAGATGTAGGCTATATAGCGCAGCTATTGGTGTGGTCAAACTAAAATGTTGGTGTTCAACTTTTCATTTTAAAAAATTACAACCGTTCATTTTTCGTTTTGCAAGGACCGTTTGGACATAATAGGAGATAGAGTTCTTTATTAAATTCATTTAAAAAAAAAAGAAACAATAATTACAGGAAAAGCCTCTCTAAACCTCAAAGAAATGCCATCAAGACATCGAAGCAGAAATAAGGGAGAAACACCAGAACTCTGTGTCTTTCCCTATAATTAATGCTTGGATAACACACCACGTCTTCTTCCATTAATAATAATAATGTCTAGTGCGGTGCATGACTGTAAAATAGGTAAACCCAACGTCAGTTGCCATGATTTTTGGAATGACTTATCGCGAGAGGAAAAAAGACGTTTTAGTCGCAAAACTTCGGTTAATGGAAACAGGTCATTTCGCAATAGTTTTTTATCGACATTTGGAAAATATCACAAAAGTTTTGCACAAATCTGTAATGGAAACGCGGCTATAAACGCGTCACCACTGCATCAGCACTGAAAACATGATTTAAAAAAAAAAAAAAATTCAAACTCGTGATGGTCTATCATTACAGCCCTAGTAAGATGAGAAAGTAGGAGTTTAGTCGTTTGTCATGGCTATCTGAAAATCTTTGCCAAGCGCAAACCAGCCTAATCAATAAATTATTGGGGAGGGTCATGCCTTTTTTCATAATCATTTTGGAGGGTCATAGAAAAAAAATATTGCTGGTGAGGGGAGGGTCAAGTCTTTTTTGACTACAGATCTCAAATCTCCTCCGTTGGCCCCTTAAATAAATAACGAACAGTCCCTAACAGTGTGAAGAAACATGCCCTGAACAAGATTCGGGTCATATTTCAAACTGGATTCCGCTTCCTGAGATGCAAACAGGATCTTCAAATTAAGACACCTAACGAGGAAACTTTGTGGGGTCTCTTTACCACTTTGCGCCTCGTAGGTAAGCTGTTTGTACAATTCAGTCGCACCTCTTTCTTGATAATGCGCCCTCAGTATACGTCTCAGCACAGGCAGGGTTAAATTT
>JAOTRC010000014.1:18351377-18377378 GCA_027497675.1 Cyprinella lutrensis | reverse complement strand
AGAGAGAGAGAGAGAGAGAGAGAGAGAGAGAGAGAGAGAGAGAGAGAGAGAGAGAGAGAGAGAGAGAGAGAGATGAGCACACCTATCCCCCAAAATATCTAAAAATTTTCATTACTGGCTATATAAAGGAATAAAAAATGATCAAATAAAACAAATGTTAATAAATACATATAATTCTTTTACAAAATTAACATTTAATTTCATAATTTCGTTTTAGCTCTACCGTCTCACTCAATTGTCATTATTAAATAATGTTATATTTTAGGAAAGGTGTCCTTTGCATCAAAAAGTTGGAAATCCGTGAGGGCACTAAAGGTTTAGTTCACACAAAAATATTAAGTTCTCACTTACCATCATGTCATTTCAAACCTATAAGACTTTCGTTCATCTTCGAAAAACAAATGATGATCTTTTTAATGAAATCGGAGCGATTTCTCTCCCCCCATTGAAAGGCTACAACTAAAACTTTGAATTGATATTAAACAGCTCAATTCCATATGAATTTACGAGTTTAGTCCAATTTTTCTGAGAAACACGATCGCTTTATATGATGAACAGATTGAATTTAGGGGTTTTCTCACGTTTAAACATTTATCAATATCAGTTGTGGTAAACTGAACCTCAAGCATGTTCTCTTGACGTGCGAGAAACAGCGAGGTTTTACGCAGCACGTTTGAGATTTTGTTTACATTTTCTCTACAGAAAATTGACTTGAACCGCTCAATTCATATGGATTATTTATTTTTATGATATCTCTTTATGAACTTTCCGAAGCGTCAAAGTGGCGTAGAGTGTCAATAGAGAGCGAGAAATCGCTCCGATTTCAACAAAAAGATCTTAATTTGTTTTCTGAGGATGAATGAAAAGTCTTACGGGTTTGTAACGACGTAAACAGTGACAGATTTTTTTTTTTTTTTTTTGGTTGAACTCTATCCTTTAAGTCTAAAGCAAGAGCGCCATTTTTTTTCATTCATGCAAAAATATTTTCATACTTCTTATGTAAATTTGACTGACATCGGTTTACCTGCGAATGCTTGGCCGTCATTTCTGTTGATCTGCCAAAAAACAGAGAGCATATGAGAGTGATGTGAAGCGATCAAATGATTTATGATGACGAGTTACTCACCTCAGCACAGTTTGTCAAACGCGTCAAATAGATTAGTATCAGAAGAATACATCTACTCATTTTAGAATTATGATCGTGAACTTTCTACGTTGTTTTCAGTTGTTTGTTTTAAAACATAAACGGAAGACGCTGCCAGCATCACCTGTATTATATCTGCAGTTAATGAGAAGTTTACCTGTCGCGCATGACGTAATAACATGCGACGCTCTCTGGATCCGGCAGAGGGCGCTGCTCGATCACATAAAGGGGCGCAGACATATTAACTAATGTTTACCTGTCGTCCCAAAAAAGCAGCCACCTCATTGGTCTAGCCGGAAGCACGTGATGATTCTTCCGCGAAGCCTCATCACTGATGATCAAAATATGACTACGCAAGGAAAGAACTATTGCCGACTTTAAACAGTAATAAAAAATAAACTGCAGGATTACAAATGGAGAACTTTTATTTTCTCGTCCAGAAACACTAGATAATTTTATTACAACTAAAACAATTTAGTGCCCCATATATGGGAACGGGATTAAACGTAAAACGTCTTCACCTTATGGCCTATTTATGCATAGCATAGCTCTGAATTATTTTAGCAAGACAGTAATTGAGAGCAGAATATCAAATTATTATTTTTATAGTCCTTATTCTGTTTCTAGAACAACTGGGAAAGTAGTATTGACTGTAAAAGTACACGACTGTTATCGACTTCGGTAGGTTATCCGCACAGTCTATGGTTATCCGTGGCATTATCCACTCGTCCAGTAGAGGGCGTTTCCCACACTAAATGGGTGCCGCAACATCATAGATGGTGATTGGATGAAGTGTTTGACGGTGGTGGCCAATCATTGCTAAAAGTTTCAGCCGTTGAAGCACGGCAGTGCCTGTGGATGAGCAGCACGCTGACGGGTGTCATAAGATCATTTGAAGGACTCGCTACGAGGATTTCATCACAGTTTATATACCGTTGTTAGAGGTAAATATGTCGGAATGTATGTTTTAGTGCTTTATCTGGTTCTGGTGTTCACTGCATTAGCCTTCTTGTGAAGATGTCCCGTTGAAAGTCCACACGACCTGCTTTACGTGTTGTAAAGGCATGATCCAGCCAAACAAAACATTGTCAGACATTTATTTTTATTCGTTTAATACCTGTACGGCTATACAACGGAGATATTGTAGTAAGAGGCGAGAAATACACCGCGCCCGTGTGACATGACATCCATCACATGCTAACGGGCGCTGCATTAACAATTCCACACGCATATTCACGTGCATGATGCACAACAGGTGCTGTTTTAATGCTTTTGTATGCAAATATTTGATAACAATGCAGTGATACAAATTACAGCTCTACTGAGCAAAAGAAAATGGCAAAGGCCGATGTAACTGATGCACGAGATGCCTTGTTTATTTGTGCACATGCTAAACCCCTAGTGAGGTGAATCAGACCTACGTGCAAATAAAGTCTAGTTTGACCTCCATACACCCTTACCCCCACCCAAATCTGAGTTTTTCATATAAATCTGACAATACATAATTTATAAAATCTTTATTGATGCCTATAAATATTAAATTGGTTTAAAAGTGTTCTTTTTGGGGCCAGTTGACAGAGTTTTATTTATGGATTATCAAAAATGTCAAATGTCTTTCTATAATATGGCTGTCTATACTTATTGATTTGGTTTGTTTTACCATACCTATCTTTATGATAATCATTCAGATGATTACATTACAAATACATCACATTAGATTGCTTACAGTGTTACATTTTGTATTATTTAAATACTAATATAGTATTATTTTTTGATATTTTCATTTTTTTGGTTTAATTTGTTGAAATTCTGAGTGTTTGGCTTTCTTTTTTAGTTTTATAGCTATATATAGGCCTATAGCTTTACTTTTTTCTTTAGTTTTCGTTTGCTGTTTTAATACTTCAAGTTAGTTTTCAATGCCAAGGTAACATTTCTAAATGAATAGTTAAAGTTTTTTAATTAACGATGAGACCACGCTGGATGCATATAATTATTTAATCTTTTAAGTGTAAAAATCTAAAATCACATTAGATTACTGGATTCTGGAATAATGTTTGTTTTGAGGGAACTGAATATCATTTCATTTGAACAAACATTCAATAAACCTTCAATAAATTGTAAATTAATGATTAGCAATGTGTGTTTGCTCTCATTCTGAACAAGTATAAAATAAAATGTAGTCTTCTAGGTCCTTCTGCTAATGGACCATTTTCACATTTCCCAGGCTCTCAGTGTTTCTATGACTTTCCAAAAGAGGAGAAAAATATAACGAGATTTATTACGTTGGTCAGAAGAGAGAATAACGTCAAATTTACAGTCACGACACTCCCTCAGTAGTTCTATTAGAAAACAACAGCATCATTTAATGCCATCACGTCATCACAGTCTGAAAAGGGTCCAATACGGTCATTTATTAGGTGTCCTAAGTAAGGAGCTCCTGTCATGCTGTAAGGAATCCGAGCGAATCATTCAGCTGGTTTTTAATCATATTTCCCTTTTTTTGCCTGTTCCTCCTGAGGCAGAGCAAACAAGATGGACATGGACGTCCCTAAACCTCGTGTTTTTCTGAACTACAGCCCCACTGCCCTGTTTTCACAGTGAGAATCATTCTGCATGGTGTTGCTCCTTGTGTGAATCTGCGACATCTGTTTGTCGGCCACTGCTTTATGCTTCAGTAATGCGCCGAAGCTTGGCTTTATCCTTCTTCTGGTGCAGTTGTTGCAGAAATACCTCATGAAAATGAAATTTAATTTGGTTTGTGAGATTTGAATTTTGCCATTATTGCAAGATGGCAAAGTGTGTTATTGCAGCCTTGTCCAATGCACTGCTTCTGCTGTGTGCTTGAATTTTTAAATCTAATTCAATAAAAGACATGTTGTTAAATATGCTTTGGTTGAAAAAGCATGTTGTTAAATGTGCTTTGGTTGAAAGATCTGATATATTCCAGAAAGGGTTTCCACATGCTTTAATGTCCAAAACCCAATTATTAGGGCATTAAAGTCTCAGTGTTTGTGAAATGTGATCTTTGTTCTCCTTATTGAGCCAATTAGGTAACAGAAAATAGGCTAACTAATCTCATAGATGAGTGTTCAGAAGTTTTGTTCTACGTTTGAAAGGCAACCAGAAGACCCGTCTTTGCAGTTGTCATTAACAATTCTTTTGTGTTGCATGGCGCTATTGAGAAGGCCCATGTAAAGACGTACAGGGTGCAGTCCGAAATTCAAGTGTTTTCATGGACCTCACAGCTTGTTCTGTATCTGTAGGTGGAGTTCCCCGGTCGGTCCCACCCAAGTGATGGCCGCTGTGCAAGATGGGCCGTGGAAGAGCCTGAGCTCGGGGAAGAAAGTCGCTTTGGCTGCCGGCCTCTCTGTGGGGGCCACGGTGGGCTACCTTGTTTACCGTCACATTCGGAGCAGCGGTGGTAAGTTGTGAACTCTAGAAAGCTCTTTTCATGCTCCTAACATTTGTCATGTGCTGATATTAGTTTTCAGTCATTGATTGTTAAAATTCTAAACGATAATAATTATGACCATGATAGTGTAGTGTCAATGTTCATTCCATCGTTTGCTTCCGCAGTGCAATGCCAAAGCAAAGAGGAGTCCAGAATATCTGTTCCCCTTAACGTGTACCGATCTATTGCAAGATATCAGAGTGCCTTTCTAGACATAGTGAGTGTGTTCTTTTTTTTAAATTTATGTCACTTCAGACTTTTTAGTGTTTTTGTCTCTTATGCTCACCAAGGCTGCATTTATTATTAAAAATACAGTAAGTTTGTGATTTATTATAGTGTAATATAATATGCACTGTAAATTGAGACAAAGCTGAATTTACAGCATTATAACTCCAGTGTTCAGTGTCACATGATCCTTCAGAAATCATTCTAATATGAGTTGCTGCTTAAGAAACATTTCTTATTATCATCATTAGTGTTGAAAACAGTTGTGCTGCTTAATTTTTTTTTTTTGTAAAACACATATATTCTTTGATGAATATATAGTTCAAAACAGAACATTGTAAATAATGATATAATACATTATAAATATATTTTAATGTTACTTTTAGTTAATTTTGTTTCCAAAATTTCTTGCTAAATAAGTATTAATTTCTTGTTGTAGAAATGAATACTTATTGTATTGACCCCATACTTTTGAACAATAGAGTAATATGTGTATATCATAAATATTTGGCGTTGTGATGAGTTACTTTTGTTCCTGGTTAAATTGCCTTGGATAAAAGTGTCTACTTTTATGAATGTAAATGCAGCATTACGTTCTAATAATTGTGATTTCCAAGCCTGTAAATGAACAAAATCCTAATTCGGATTGAAATCACTTGAGTAGTTTTTTTCTCAGTGAAATTAAAATATGATTCAATAATTATGAAACAATAAATTAATTTGGTTAAAAGGTATATGATTTGTTTTTCTCTAACGCTCACATTTGTGTAGGTGAATCAGAAGTCTGGTGCCCATATAAATGTGCTGCCAAACACTGAAGAGCAGAGCATGGTGAATTTTCTGATCCAGGGCTCACCCGAGCAGATTCTGGTGGCACAGTGTGCGCTGGAGAAACTGGCCACCGACTGTGAGGTCATCACTGAGGTTATAGAAGTGCCTCAGACGGCATTTGGAAGAATTATAGGTTGGTGTGCACTATCTGTTGTTGTGCCAGAGCATTTGTGCTTTGCATCATTCTGTCAACATTTAATCTCCTGCGTAATATGTTTGAAATATTTGCTCCAGGTCGTGGTGGTGAGACCTTAAAGTTCATAAACAGAGTCTCAGGGGCCAGAGTGAACTGCTCCAAAGATCGTGGACACGGCTTAGAGGAAAAGGGCAAGATCACAATTAACGGCACACGCAAGGAAATTCAAAATGCAAAGGTGAGATTTTACCATACACGTGGTTTTGAAAAATAGCTTTGCGTTCACACACTGATTTTACGCACACACATAGTGAGTGAGATGTAGTTTTTGGTTATGGTTTTTTCTTACAGGAGATGATCATGGAGAAGGTCATTGAGAATGAAACTGTACGAAAGCGGATAAGTCAAGCTTCTGCACTGCGTCAGAAGAGGAAACCGCCGGAAACTGAACCATTTAACAAGGCCCAAGGACCAGAGAATGAATTAAAGCTTAATGGAAAAGATTTACCTTCCCCAGTGATTGAGCTTAAACAAGAGGGTCTTGCTACGGTCAACGGCTTTGCAGACAGTAGTGATACTGCTGAAAACTCCCTTAAATCAGAGGATGTACTCTCTCCAGTTTCGCCTTTGGAGATCTCCAAATTCGAAAGTAAGATTAACCCACTTTCACAAGGCTAGCAAATAATATAAAATTATAAAAAAAATATATAATTCTGTCATCATTTACTTACATTCATGACATGTCATTCTAAACCTGTACGAGATTCTATGCAACAGCTCCATTTGTGTTCCACAGAAGAAAGTAAGTCATTATTCACTTGAATAAATGGCAGAATTTTCATTTTGGGTGAACCAAAATTACTTTATTGATTACTTTAGGAACATATTTAGAAATCTGAATGATTAATCTAAATAAAATGAGTCAAATTTAAAGAATCAAATAAAAGCTTAATGTTTGAAAATGAAGAAAGTAATTTGAAGTTAATTCATATTTTTACAAATATACTCACATGGACTATTTTACAAATTGACGTTTTTGTTTTTTACGTGGAAACGATGACGGTATAATTTAAAAAAAAAAAAACGTTCACTTTGAAACCCAAATTTAAAAAAGCTTGCATCATCAGGCCGCCAAAACGCTGATGTTGTGCAAACGAATGGCCAAAATGCATGACGTTTTCTGTTTTTATCTGTATCTTGGGAACTTGGACTCCTATGGAAGGTAAAATCACTAATTAATCTTTTTTTCCAGTTCCTAGTCCAGATCTGAGCTTCCAGCCTGATGAGCATCTGGAGGTGTATGTGTCTGCCTCTGAGAATCCACAACACTTTTGGATCCAGATCCTGGGGGTCCGATCTCTACAGTTGGATAAACTGACTGCCGAAATGAGCCATTTCTACAACAGTGACACCTCACTAGTGAGTTCGCTTGACCTCACTTAACTTGGGCTCCATGACCATGATAAATTAGTAAATGACATCATTATTATTTCTTTTATAATATTAGTGAATAATTACTAGTTCTCTTACCACAGGAGCACCGAGTGGAGACCATTATTGTTGGAGACATAGTGGCTGCTTCATACAGGGACCATGGCACGTGGAATCGTGCTCGAGTGTTAGGAATTCTAAGCTCTGGCGAGGTGGATTTGTATTATGTGGACTTTGGGGACAATGGGGAGCTTCCACGGGAACAATTACGAAGCATGAGGTACTGTTAGTGAAAGATGGAGAGTGCAGAATCAGCTGTTATGCTTATGCTTTTTTTTTTTTAACTTTTATTATTTTCTCATTTCAACATAAGCACATAGTGATATGTATACTCATACTGATGATATATTAATTTGTGTTATTTAGAAGTGACTTCCTCAGCCTGCCCTTCCAAGCCATTGAGTGCAGCCTTGCAGGGGTTCGTCCTGCAGGTAAAAAGTGATGTTCAGGTGTTTATCAGTGAAATATAAGTTTCATCAAAAGTCTAAATGTTGTCTATCCTTATTTTATTTCAGGAGAGGTTTGGACTGAGGCGGCCCTGGATGACTTTGAACGCATGACATACTGTGCTGAATGGAAACCTTTACTGGCCAAACTGTACAGCTATTCTCATTCTGAGATCTCATCCTGGCCCAGTGTGAAACTCTATGACAACAGCCAGGGAAAGGTTAGAGGTCAACATCACAACTAGGGGTGTAACAATACATCGATATGGGTTGTTGCATCGATGCCACATGTAAAATATTGATATACGTTACCTTTATTTTGACCACATTTTGTTATTTTGTCCTCCACATCCTCACGTATGTGCGTAAGCTTTTCCGCCCAAAGTGCGCATTTTCGTTTACTCACCATACTGTCTGCTGGTTTGTCTTTGTAACATTAATTTCCTCAGCTGAAATAGGCACCTGACAAGATTGACTGAACCCTAAAGACGTTTTGTCACAAAACCCGGTATTGTTGTCTGTCAAGGCATCGCGAGTTCATGTTTTACAGCAGAAACCAACAAGCACCCTTGTTGTTGTCCGTTTTAGCGAATCAATGGGCAGTATTCAGATCAGGTGACAAGGCTGCGAGTTACTTTAAAAAGATTAAAGTTAATCTTTGTTTTATAAATTATTATATCATAGCAATTACTTAATTTTGTTTAACTCTGTAACAAACTTTTAATGTATGTAAAAAAAACTTGCTTTCAATGAACTTTAATTTTGTAAGTTACCTGTATTTTTTTTGAGTTATTACTTAATAAGCAACCCAGCTGCAGTTTGATTGATACTTGGAATGCTTATGTAAATTTATAAGAAAATTAATAAGAAAATTATGAAAATTAATAAGAACAGAGTTATGTTTTGTCAAATTAAATCTTCTATTGTAAATGTCCCAAATGGGAGGAGAGGGTGTTCAATTTTCAAAGAGTTCAATTAAACGTTCATCAATTTGATGGCGGATCCAGAAAGGTTCAAATGACAATCACCAGTGACAACTGATTCACCCGCTGTAAAATGCGAAAGTAACATTTTTTTTTTGTATATTACATGGTAATATATTAGTATTTTTATGTTTTTAATAATTTTATTAATATTTTGAATTGGCTTTTATATTTTCAGTTTTGTCATTTTTATTTTTTTAACACCATTTCAATAAAATATTTGTGTTTAGTTTAATTAATGTTAACAACAATGTCCTGAAACCTATTTAATACACACATTAATTTGCACTTTAGTAGAATTACTATACCTAGCAATTACGTACATGGATGTGCATCAGTCAGATTATCCTCTAAAATTGTAGTAGCATTCACTAAATTTTTTGTGAAATTGTAATTGAACTTGTGATTTTTAAATCCTCTGGTGCGGTGGTTTTATCTCCTCTGTCTCAGGCTGTGGATCTCGGTAAGGAGTTGATTAGTCTCGGTCATGCTGTAAGCTGCGAGGATGAAGGGATTGGGCTGAGGGGAGACTGGGATGAGTCCAGATCACTGCAGAAGATGCTGGTAAGATATATGGATTGTGTAATATAGTGTATTGCAGGTGGAAGCCACAATAAGAGAATCTCTGTTTGGATTTTCACAGGATGACATGACTGGAGCGACCTCTGAGTTCAGTATGTCCTGCATTAGTTTGTCAGGTACGTTTTCTTTCAGCTTTGTGGGAGAAATGGAATGAGACACTTCAACTTTCATGTGCATCTTCTTTTTTCATGCAATTTATAACCTTTTAAAATTGTCTTTTGAATTCTGTATGCATCAGTACATGCTTGTATTCTTCCACATAGATAACCACTCAAAAGTTTGCGGTCAGTAAGAATTGTTTTATTATTATTTTTAAGTATTGATTGAAAGTAAGACATTTATAATTTTACAAAAGTTTTCAAACTTTCTGTTCACTAGTGAATCCTGAAAAAATGTATCCCAGTTTCCACAAAAATATTGATATTAAATTTTTCTTGATGATTTCTGAATGATCACATGACACTGTTGACTGGAGTAATGATGCTGAAAATTCAGCTTTGCCATCACAGGAATAAATTCAATTTCTAAATATATTAAATTTGAAAACAATTCTTTTAAATTGTTATAATATTTCACTGTATTTTTGATCAGATATATACAGCCTTAGTGAGCATAAGAGACTTCTTTCATAATGTTACAAATTCTTACTGACCCCATACTATTGAACAGTAGTGCATTTCAGTTCAGCAGTGTTTTTAACCAGTCATTGGGCTGGCGTGTGTGAAGGTTCAGCATATCCATGGGCAAGCAAGGAGCTGGAATGGTCTTCATGTCTCACAAGCTCTTTAGAGGTGGAGCGAGCTGACGTGGACCAGTGCCCGAGTTTTGGACTTATGTCTTCCTCTTCCCTGATCTACTCCACTCCATCTCAGAACCTGAGTGAAATAGTCAGCCAGATACTCGAGTCGTCTTCGTCCACGCTAGACCCTCCAATCCAGTCCAACAACTTAACCCCAGTGTCACCATTACATGTGCTGTCAGTTCAGGAAATCTCATCCACATCTCCTTCCTCTGTGGAGGCTGTGACATCAACGCTAGATTCCTTCACTCTTGGTGATGACGTTTTCCTTGGCACTCATTGTTATGGCAAGAAGGAGAAGGTGACATCTACTTCATCCGAAGAGACTGGCTCATCTTGTACAGTGGACAGTTACAGTGAAAATACAGAGAGCAGTGACGGCATCAGAGGAGTGTGGTATTATCTAACCTCTTCTAGGGACTCGTCCGAAGTCTCTCTCAGCACCACCATGCCTCAGTCATCCACTGGATCATCTTCGTTTTTGACTGAATCTTCTGATGAGACAACTGCTTCCTCTGCCTCTGTGATTGAACTAAGTTCAGATTCATCCAGGAGTGTTGAAGATGCTGAAGTGGGACTTAGTCCTGCTAATCTGACTCGTCCACACCCGACTCCAGAAGTTTTCACTCTGAGTGACAGTAACAGCCATGGAAGTGTTTTAATTAGCACTTCTGAAGAGCCTAAACGCGAGTCATTTACGGAAGGAAATTCAGATGAACAAAACCTGTTAAAAAGTGATGTGAAACGCCAGACGTCAAGCTTGAATGATGAAACCCTACATAATGAAGCTGGAAGTGTAAGTGGAGAAAGAGGAAGTAAACCAGACCTTCTGGAACCAAAGAACACGTGTTTCAAAAGTGAACGGGGCAACAGTGGTGAAGACAATTCAACAAGAGGTGTAGACTTTATTCTTAACTTAGTGACACACTGGAGCACGTTGGATCTCTATGGGATGTGACTGGTTTTCAATTAAGGGCTTTAATACACCATACTACACTGAATATGCCCACAATATGACACCGCACAACTGTGAGGCTTGATTAACATTGCACATGGGTTTGGGCTTCAATGGGAGAGGCACATACTTTTTAAATCAGTGGTGCTTGTTAAGGTGAAGCGTTTCAGAACCTACACCTCAAAGCATTATAGGTGCTGTAAGCCAATGACATCTGTAATTATGCCTGAAGATTCTGGAAACTTTTAACATTTGAAAATACTAGGCAAGCGCCACACATTTCGCTATTATTTTCTTCTTACAATTTCTATTACCGTTACATATAAGCTTGTCATTTTTATTAGTTAAAAAAATTTCTGGTTTATTTCATTTAGTTTTAGTACTTGAAGGTACTAAAATATCAACATTTGAGCGAAGGTTTCTCAGAGGAATTTTTTTTTAAATATATATATATATATATGTATATATATACACATATATTTTCCTCCATCACCATGTCTCTTTAGGGCAGAGGTGCCTAGTCCTGTTTCGGGAGATCTACCATCCTGCAAAGTTCAGATCCAACCCTGATCAAACAACTGAATCAGCTAATTAAGATATTTATGAGCACTGGATAATTACATTCTAGTGTTGGATCTGAACTCTGCAGGTTCAGGATTGGGCAGCCCTGCTTTAGGGGCTCAGTAGTATTTCAACTTATCTTTTCACCTTGTTAAAAAGGCAACATTAAAGCAGTTTTAGTTAACAATTACAGTTACAATGTAAGTTGTTTTTTTTTTTTGTTTTTTTGTCCATCACAGGTCAAACTGCCGTAAATTAAAAAAATCTTCCAGCACCTTTAAGTTTTATATTTCTGTTTTGTGTCCTTTTGCTGATCTTAGAGTGTTCTAATGTAATGTATCTTATAGTTTTGACCTGTTTCATGGTCTAACCCCCCTCCCCCCTACATCTTTCTTTCAGAAGTTGCCTCAATATCTGGAAGTGTGGATGACACTATTGATGAAGAATTCAACTGACAAAAAAGCCAAAGAATGTATGCCTTGATATTGGTGAGCAAAAATCTCTTATTTAGTTTGATTGCCCCTGTGTATCATATTCCATTTAAGACCAGCTGATAGTGTTAATGCTGCCTGTATCCTCCTCTCCTCCCCAGAGACCAGTTGCTATCCTCATTTAGCATTCAGCACATGCTTCCCATCTCTGAAAAAGAGCCTTACTTGACTACTCCACCTGCTCAGACTGCCTGTATTTACTGTACAAGTTCTCTCATATAAGGAATGATTTTCATAGTTCGTATCTTGTCTGACCTTTTTGGGACATCTTGCACATTTTTTTTAATTGTTTACACTTGTGTTCTCATTGTGTTCATCTCATTTACATATAAAAATGTTTCTTAATTTTTTTGGTCTGAACTTCGAAGAGCAGATTATAGACAGTGGAAGAGCAGATCTCAGGGAACTCATGATTGAGTCAGTTTGAAACCTCAGTATTGTTGCATTGTATCACCAAGTTTCCTTTGGTTTGTTTCTCAGTGATAAGATTGTTCAGCTTTTTGTTGATGGGCCATTTTTCATTTTCTGTGTCAAAATTATTTATGTTGTGAATTGAGTTTTATTACATTGAATGCTATGGTATATATATAATATATGTATATAATCAAATAAAGTCTATTATTATATCCCATATTGGTCCTTCTACTGTCTATGGTCCTTCTGTTTATGGTTTTACTATTGTTCTGTGATAAAATGCTTGAGGGGAATTGGATATCATGCAATGAATGGATGCACACTGTTTATTAAGTAATTGTAGAATAAAACAAATGGTGTTATAAAATATGCAAGAAGTTATTCAAAAACAAGAGTTAATGACAGTGGCTGAACACGTGGAAATGGAGATAATATATCTTCCATTATATGTAAACACAGCATAGACTAAGCAATATAATTGTGAGTAACGGCAAACATGTTCATATTGAACATCTAACCTATGAATAAAGCTGTCAACTTCATATACAAGATTAATAATAGAAATTCCTTGTAGGAGCTGTGAGTACTGACTTCATCTCATTCAAAATGTTTATGTAGCATTTATGTATAATAAAAAATGTAATGTTACAAGGTGCAGTTCGGTTTAATTGAAAATGTGTATCATAATATCAGTAAAATGTGTTTTATCAATAGAGGATTACTGTAAAATAGATATTTTATTATATGTGTATATACACAGGCACATACAATAGTCACAAACAATAGATTTACAACTATTTTACAATTAATCCTCTATATGCAATAACCAATTATATATATATATATATATATAAAAAAATGCCTTACTTCAGAAAATGTTGATTTTAAAAGGTCAAAGAAATTTTTAGGTGTATGATTTATTGACTTTTTGAGACTCCGATACATTGCACACCTCATTAAACTACAGTACGTTACTCTATGCCCATCTACTGAGCCGGCCACAGATCTAGACATTTATCACCCTATCCATCATTTCATCGTGTCATTCTATTACCATGAAGTTACGACCCTGGACATAATATACTTAATATTATTAGTCAATAAATCTCCTATGGCAGCACACAAAGTCCGTTTTTATTTGATCTGAGATTTTTCACCCTCACTAAAACATTTCCTGTTACCTTATATGGTGCAAAAGTGGCATACAGGTTAACCCTTATTGGCTAATATCCCTGCCAATCATTGTAGATCCGCGCGCATGCTCACTCGAATCATGACAATTGTTGATAACCAACTGGAGTTATTTTTTGCTTTAGAGTAAATAATTTCAAGCCAGGCCCTTCCCCCTGGGGGGCACGCGGACCATAACACAGAACATAAAATACCGACGTGTATGAAGGGCTAATGGAAAACCCAAGGGATATGGTAAGAAAGAGTTTGTTTGAGCCCGCTTCCTTGATTTAGCGCAGTTAGCGGCTAGCAGTGTTAGCCGTCCTCTTTGTTTTGGTTGTCAGAAACAAATCCTGCTAGTCACACAAACTACAGCATTTACCTCGTTTAAATCACTCGTAATACTTTCTATGCTGTGTAACCGTTCATTCAAGCCAACTGTCTCACTAAATGGTGCAAAAACAACTGATTATGTATGTGTTTTGTACAGCTGAAATGTACCCGCAGGCCCATGATTGTGTCTATGTTTGTGTTTATGGTCGTGAATCAAAACAGTTTGTTGACAGTTTTTATGGGGATCATAAACGCGTTAAAGTCGTTTTCATGAAACTTTCTGTTTATGTAACGTTAGGTTGTGAGGCACAGCATATGTGTATGTTTGTGAAATGACAATTTTTACTTAAAATGTGTGTTATTTATGTGGATATTAAATGTATAGATTTAGCAAACGGAAATGGCATGCTTTTAGATGAAGAAGTGGTCTGAAAGTATGCTTTTTTAAATTCAGGTTACAGTAATTTGGACAAATGCTTGTCTGCACCAACAATATTGTGACCATCAATATTGGAAAAAAAATGTTAACCATGAAAATAAGTAAATAAATATCATTAAAAATATGAAATGAGAGTCTTTTGCTCTAGTTATCTCTTCTCTTGAAATGCCCTGTGGGGATACTGGGTGCTGATGATATTGCCCATTTGTACAGGATATTTTCTTTTTTGTGACCCCTGAGAACCTTAATTTTTATTAATGTGATTTGCTCTGCTTCCTAATTCCCTACTCATTAAATCTTTGATGAACTAGTATAAAGATTATGGTTATCACTGCCTTCAATATTAATCACGCTGTATTATGTCAAAGGTAATTATTTAACTATTATGGCTGTATAAGTGAGCTTTAATCCTTGTCTTTCTTTGGCCTTTCTCCACATTTTCCATTTTCCTTCACACCTTTTAATTGTAGGCTGAGCACACTCCACGCTCAGAGCGGAAGAGAAGAGATTCGTTCGGGATGTTTGACGGATATGACAGTTGCAGTGAAGACAGCAGTAGCAGCTCCAGCTCGGAGGACAGTGAGGATGAAGTCCCTAGCATCCCCGCCAGCCTGCCTATCATCAAAAATAACGGCCAGGTCTACACCTATCCTGATGGAAAAGCTGGAATGGGTTAGTCATGTCCATAAATAGTAATATACATCATTTTTCATTTAAACCTGGGAATAAAAAGAACCTAATATACATTTCACTCCTTGTTGTAATGTAATCATGGTTACAATATAACTTCTAATGAAAAATGTTACCCCATTACTAACAAAAATCATTTTATGGTTTGCTTTTCGTATAATGATAAATGTTAAATTGTGTGAATATATGGTTGATGACTTTGGTTTTCTTTTCATGCAGCAACCTGTGAGATGTGTGGTATGGTTGGTGTACGAGATGCTTTCTACTCTAAAACAAAGAGATTCTGCAGTGTATCCTGCTCTAGAAGCTATTCCTCCAATTCTAAAAAGGCCAGTATACTGGCAAGACTTCAGGTAACTACTCATGGACTCATGAAGCACTTCAAATCAAAAGACTACCTCTGTTGTTGTTGGAATTTTTTTTCTATTTCCATAGCTTTGACATATTGTATTTATTTTTCTTGTGTCCTATCAAGGGTAAACCACCAACAAAAAAGGCAAAAGTCTTACAGAAACAGCCACTAATGGCAAAGTTGGCAGCTTACGCACAGTATCAAGCAAATCAACAGAACCAAGCTAAATCAAAATCAGGTGAATAGCTTGGCTAAGTTTAAAGTTGTAATTGTCTGCCTAACTGATTGAAAAAAATCACAATCATTATATTTAACCACAACTTTTTGCTGTTTTTCTCATGAAGTGGTTCCTGTTGAAGGCTTTGACTGGGGCCGGTACATTTGTAGCAATAATCTAGTTGGGGCACCAGTCAGCTGTTTTAAACATGTGAGTACAGGCAGAGAATTATTATCATAATTGTTTTTCTTATAATATTTTGGCTTGTATGTATTTTTAATGAATACTCTGCATGTGATTTCATAACTCTCCAGGTGCCCATGGGCATGTGCTGGGGTGACATAGCTGATGGGGTGAGGGTGGAGGTCCTCAATTCTGACACAAACCTCTCCACAAAAGTTTACTGGGTAGCAGGGATTGTCAAACTGGCAGGTAATGTTGTAGTTTAACAACTGCCAAGTTCATTTTGCTTTTAAGAATGTTTGATGTATTGAAATTAACTTATTTATTTTCTAAACTTCTCAGGTTTTAAAGCTCTTCTGCGCTATGAGGGTTTTGATAATGACTCAAGCAAAGACTTCTGGTGTAATCTGTGTATCCCAGAAGTCCATCCTGTTGGATGGTGTGCCTCTAGTGGAAAGCCACTGGTGCCTCCGAAATGTATGTAAAACATTAAGCTATTTAAAACCACGTAATTAGCATTTTTGTTTTGCTGTTAAAATAGTGTGAGCTTGCCATTGCTGAATAGGAGTAATTATAAATTCAAGATATTTTTTCAACTTCATAGCCATCCAGCATAAGTATTCTAACTGGAAACCGTTTCTTGTGAAACGACTCACTGGAGCCAAAACTCTTCCGCCAGATTTTGCCACAAAGGTAAGATGCTGTATCCCAGCAGTGACCATAAAGCATTACATAAGTACAGAGACTCTGCAAAACCTGTTGAGCAAAATCTTCCTGCTATGATGAGAAAATACACTCACAAATCTGATTAACATGGGTTAAAGGCGTCAGACTGTCTTACTGTAATAAAAGAAGCAGACGTCTTTTGACATTGAGCTAAGTCAAGTGTATAGCAGATCTACTTATTTGTCATCTTTGTAAAAAAAAGTTTTGATTTCTTCTATTGTTTGTCTTTTTGCAAGTAGCACCCATAATTAATTTTATTTTGACACATGCAGGTATACAATAAATCTTCTTTACAATTTCTTGATTTGAAAAAAAAAAGGACGCATTAAATTGAATTAAAAAAAGACAAAAAGACTATAGTGTTACAAAAGATTTCTGTTTCAAATAAATTCTGTTCTTTTGAATTTTCTATTGAGAATAAAATTGTATCATGGGTTCAACAAAAAAATATTTGGCAGCACAACAGTTTTTAACTTTGATAACAAGAAATGTTTCTTGAGGACCAGATCCGCATATTAAAATAATTTCTGAAGGATCATGACTGGAGTAATGATGCTTTGCCGTCATATCTAAAATTACATTTTAAAATGTATTTAAAAAAGCAGTTATTTCAAATTGTAACCGTATTTTGCTAAAGTACTGTGTTTACTGTATTTTTTATCAAAATAAAGCAGCCTTGGTGAGCATAAGAGACTTCTTTCAAAAACATTTTTTAAAAATCTTACGAACCCCAACTTTTGAACGGTAGTGCACAAGTTTCATTTAAACTGTTTGTTTAAATGTTTAACTTGAAGGTTCACGAGAACATGCAGTACCCGTTTAAGAAACTGATGCGTGTGGAAGTTGTGGATAAGACCCACCTGTGTCGGACTCGAGTGGCCTTGGTGGAACAGGTGATTGGCGGGCGTCTGCGCCTTGTGTACGAAGAGAGCCAGGACGGCACTGATGACTTCTGGTGTCACATGTTCAGCCCACTCATCCACTCCATTGGCTGGTCACGAAGCATTGGACATCGTTTCAAAAGATCTGGTCAGTGTGGGAGTCTGAATGGTTTTAGAACTTGTCAACGTTGATTCAGCAAACATAACATTTAATGATCTTGTTGTGGCTTATGGATCTAAATGTCTCTAATGTTGCCTTCTGCAGAGGTGATGACGAAAATGGAGGGTCAGATGGATGCACCCTCGCAGTTGTTTCTTAAGGTACATCTTCATTCCACTGTGTTTTGGCAGGCGCCTAAACGCTTCTATTTGCTCATGCGTGTCATCTTTTAAACCCACAGGTTAAAGATGTGGATCAGAGTGGGGAGTGGTTTAAAGACGGAATGAAGTTGGAGGCAATAGACCCTCTAAATCTCTCTGCTATATGTGTTGCTACTGTAAGAAAGGTAAGGTTTTGCCTTCTTTTGACCACTTCTTAAGGAGTTGTACAACTGCAGTGTTATCATTTTTTTTAATTATAATTTTTTAATTACATTAAAAATGTATGAAATTGGGATTTTTAATTTGTAATTTAGAGTTGGTGTCATTGGTTGATATAAAAATATATAGAATGGAAATTATGAAATGCAGGTATTTTTAGCTGATCATGTAACCTTCTTTCAGGTGTTGGCAGACGGGTACCTAATGATCGGGATTGATGGTTCAGAGGCTGCTGATGGGTCAGATTGGTTCTGCTACCACTCAACCTCTCCCTCCATCTTCCCAGTCGGCTTCTGTGAAATCAACAACATTGAGCTCACACCCCCAAGAGGTGCGTTTCCTCACTCTTTCTGCAGCGTGATCTTATGTGACATTATCACTGAATGAATCTATAACTACTCCACAGGGTACACCAAACTCCCTTTTAAATGGTTTGACTACCTCAGAGAAACAAGTTCAATTGCAGCCCCTGTGAAGCTCTTTAACAAAGTAAGTTTTCATGCATAGACTGTGAGATAAACATTTTGTTTGTTTATGCATTGTGTTTTGTCTTGAATTGTGATGCATGCCATTGAATCATCTGATCTCTCTTTCCCTCAGGATGTACCAAATCACGGCTTCCGTTCAGGGATGAAGCTGGAGGCAGTGGACCTGATGGAGCCACGTCTGGTATGTGTCGCCACAGTGACCAGGATCGTACACAGACTCCTGCGCATTCATTTTGACGGCTGGGAGGACGAATATGATCAGTGGGTGGACTGTGAGTCTCCAGATCTCTACCCGGTAGGCTGGTGCCAACTTACTGGCTATCAGCTGCAGCCGCCCGCTGCACAGAGTGAGTAAACACACTACAGAAGATTCTGATTGTAAAAAGTTCAAATGGTTTATTAGCAACACTCTATTCTCATAGTAATAGTGTTTTTTTTTATTTTTTACAACTGTTCCTTCTATTTTTTTTTTTTTCATTTAGTTTTACACAGCCATTTTGCACTCCTGCTCTGACCCCTACTTTATTGTATATGCAAATGACCCATGTATGATTGACTGACCTCTTTATAATGGCATAGTCATTGTTCTCTCTCTGTCATTAATCATTATTCTGGAACCTTCACCCGTTGTATGTAATAATTACTGCGAATACTAATTACTGCATTTCCAGTTTCTTCTATTTAACAGATACAACCAATTCAAGCGTCCTTTAACAGAACACATAAAGGATAACATTAGTCACATGACTTGTGTACTATGCAAGTAATAAATAAGAGTATGCTAAAAATTTTAATTATAACAACCATTTATTATATAATATGAAATTATAATATAATCATATCTAATTTTTTTTTTATAAATGCTAAATATAAAATGATGTGACACTCTCTGAATGAGCACTTTTTAGCTTATAAATGCTGTCTGCGTTTAAAAAAAAAAAAATAATTCAGAGCTAATAAAAATCTGCTGCTTGATCATTCTTTGTCAGTGTATAATGTATATGTGCCTGTTTTAATGATTGGCTGCATAGAATAACAGCTTGTCCCTTTCATCCTCAGCCACAAGAGAAGCACCGCCAAATGTCTCAAAACAGAAAAAAAAGACAGCACAGTATAAAGGACAAAAGAAAAGTGAGTACAATCTCCTTCAATCTTTCCATCTTCTCTCTCTCTCCTCTCACCGAACACTGATTTTGGGTGCAAAATTGGTCTAGGAGATGTTTCCACTGGTTTTTCTCTGGCTTGGGTCTGGTCTGGTTCTGCTTATTAGTCAGTGGCAGTTGTCATGATTCAGTGGGGACATGGATAATTACACAACACTAACCATCGGTGGCACTCTCCCTCGGGTGAGAGATTCTGAGCAAATGTTTAGGAGAGGTCAGGTAGCAGTCATGATGTTTGGTCCACATTGCCTTTTCTCTGGGCTTCAGTTTCACAATCACCCTTCTGTCTTGTAGAAATCAAATTAAGTTTCAGTATCAGATCTGAGTTGAAATTTGGGCTCAGCTGGAGGAAGGCCTGCAGTGTTGTGGAGTTGAGCTTGGTAGCCTGGGTTACACTAACCCAGTAACTTCGGTAACACAGTCTGGCTTGGTGTTTAGAGAGGAAGATTCCAGTTGGGAGGAGGCCGATCGGTTTGGGTGGGCCTCTGAGGAGGAGGAGCTTCTCGGGTGATGAAGAGCAGACTCCGCCCCATTACCTGTCCCACTTCTCTGGGTCCGGGCGACCTCCCACCTCAGGTGTAGAGCATGATCGCTCTCTCAACTCAGGTAACTCAATTCTCCATCACTCAGGGAGAGGGCGCCACTGAGCTCATTCCTGTCGAACTTTTCAGGTTGGCTTTCGCGAAGAGTTGCACGTCATCAGGTGTCTGCGTATTATGTGCCACATACACCATTAACAACAGTTGCATGAAAAAAAAGGGTAGTTTTACGTTTGACTCAGATGAGGTGTGTGCGTGGGCAGTTTCATCCCACACCTGACTCATTGTTTTATTAACCTAAGGATGGTGTGAATTAATAGCTTTTGGATTTTAAAGAAATAGCTCACCAAAAATGTACATTTTGTTTTAGACTCACCCTCTTGTTGTATGAATTATATGGAATGCAAAAGGAGAATTTTTGTTGTTTTTAAAGAATATCTTGCATACTTTTTTTTTTTTTTCCTTTAACACAAAAAATGGGACTTTGGGTGTATTCCAGAAAGCAGGTTATGTGTCATACCCTGGTATGTTTAAGGGTAAGTAAGTGGATAACCTCATCTTTCGATTGCAAAAACGGAGTTAACTTTCATGGTAAGTAGATAGCCATAGCAACCTACTCTCTGAAGATAACCTGTTGCAGGTGTTCAATTTTCATTGTCTTTAATGAAAAAGAAAGTCTTTCCATCACCTCATATATATACTTTTAAAGCCATTTGTGAGGAACAGATCAAAATCTTAGATAATTAAAAGTTAATTATGCCAAATGTCCTCAAATGGAGGTATAATAAATTTAAGAGCTACTGGGGAGGATTTTAAGTGAATAGTAGAATTTAGTCTGCTTGACAGCACCTTTCACCTTCAATTGAAGGAAAAAAATCTCCTTTTGTGTTCCATAGAAAAAAAGAGTCATACAGGATGACATGAGAGTAAATTTAATTTTTGAGTGATCTGTTCCTTTAAACATTCCAGGTAAGTTTTTATTAGCCTACTAAAATAGCTTAACCTTGTGTATTGCTGCCTGGTTGATTTCATTATGTGAATGCTGCAACATGCTTCTGATTCTGGCGACTAAAATTGAAAAAGTTAAAATTATAAGGTTTGGTTATTGCAGTTGAGGAGTGTAGAGTTACTTCTCCTTTCCATCCTCTTCATTATATCCGAGTGTAAAGTACTAGTCCTCAGGTGTCCTTCACAGCCAAATTTTCCATCTTTGGTGTTGCATTGAGTTTTCTTCTCTCACTTGTGTTACATTTTATGAACTGTTATTCTTGTGTCTCGTTTTTATTTTCCAGAGGCCTCCCTGCAGTTAAAAGAAGAGACTCCGGAAATCGACGAGTTCACCTTCTCGCAAGGCATCTCAGATCAGGAGAGCAACGGCTCAGGCAGTTACTACATCAGACAGGAGCCCTGAGCACCATCAGCCATCACAGAGGCTCACCTCACTGCCAAAAGCACTGGAAAAATCCCACTCTGAGCGATGCACATGAGGCCTGGAAGAAGACACAGTGACTTTCCCTCACACCAGGTCTCTCTTTTTTCTTTTTTTTTGTTCCTTTTCAGGTTTGAAAAGCTTGAAGGACTTCTCAGTCATTGATCCTTGAGAGAAGGTTGTGTATAAATGATGACTTTTGTTTTAAAATGGGGGGATGCTGTTGTTTGTCCTGATGTTTTGTTTTAACAGTTTGCCCAATGGACTTTTTCTCCTCAGTGTTCATTGTACTTGAAGTTTTCTTCCCTCTTTTTCTGTCTTATTCTCCCTTTTGGTGAAAAACAAACTTTTTGGGAGAGAGTAAGATTTCAGTACCTTGTGTGTTTCTTGCGCTGTTTCATTTGTTTTGGGTGGGTGTGCATTTGGTAAGAGTAGTAAAAATCTATATTGAGACAGTATATTCATATATGTATGACATTCATATTAAACACACATATATAAATATTTAAACATATACATATAGTAGTGGATTGAGGGATGATGGTATTGAAATCAAACCTTACTGGTATGAAGAGTAGACTAATGGAAAACACTCACAATTTGCACTACAGGGATAAAAAGAGGTGTATTGGCCTGTAAAACGAGAGTTAAAAACCTGCAGCTTTATTGTATTATGTGATTTAGCAAACTTAATTATAGAGGTGGGATGTGCTCAAGTCAAAATGAAGATTATGATATGCAAAAAAATATTATTCTACAATTGACGCCAATGTTTATGGTTATGTTTTTGATTGCGTTCTCAAGAGCCATTTTTGTACGGGCGGTCGAAGTATTTTGTGAGCCGTAGAATAAAACATAAGCAATCTCTGCTAACTAAACACTACCTTAATGTCATCTTTGATGTTGACGGCACAACAGAGGATTCTTCTGGAAGACTTTTGCAAGTCTCTGAACAATACAGCACCAGCTTGTTTGTTTACCAGCCTCTCTGCTCGTACATCAGCAAGGAAGCGCTTCACATCCCATGCATTTTCCTTAACTCACAGCATTCATTCCAGAATAAAAACGTATTTACTACCTCTAACAGAAAGTGTACATTTTGAAATACACAGAATGAGGATTCAAGTGATCCTTCAGCCTTATTAAGGTTGCTATAGGGTAGTTTTCATGCTCCATTTGAAAGGGTATATCCATTATATTTTATGCAAGACAAATATCCACACTTGGACACATGGCTTATTTCACTTTAAAAGTCTACACATCATTTATATTTGTATCATAGCATGTTATTGACAGAGTTCTTGAAACGGAAAAGAATGTTGTGCAATAATGTCTGTGTTTTATGATGTCTTACTCTGAAAACAAAAATTACTGCTCTTAAATATATAGGCTAGATACATTCTATAGACTTCTATAGAACAAAATCTTCTTACAATATATTGCAAAACTGTGACAATTTTCTAAGAGCTAGACTTGAGCTTTCCCTGTTATAGATCATTCTGAGTGTAAATAACCTTTATAACATCCTATAAAATACATTCGCATAGTGGTTTATCTTAGTATAACTGTAAGCTCTATTCAATACCAGTAAGGTTGTTGGTGAACTCTCAGGAAATGTATCTCATTGACTTCTGCTTTATTTGAAGGTTTGTGGCTAAATGCTTCTAAGATAATCCGATTCGACTTACGAAACCACCATTTTTTTGTTTGTTTTTTTCCAATATTTGAAGCTCCTGAAAAAATGTGACCATGTCATTGTTTTTCTCTGGTTCATCTTTGCTTGCATTCGTCAAATGCTGACTAAATTTTGTCAATGGTCACTCACATGATGTAGTTAGATCCATGCTAAATTATGGTTAACTGTATAAAGATCCAATGTATTTTTTTTAAACAGCTGTTGCTTTTCTCTCTTTTGTAATTTACTCTTCTTCCTTCATGGGTTTTAGCAGATGTTTTTTTTTTTCTGAATCCTTATTGATTGATTTATTTCTATTTTTTGTTATAATTATTTGAGGGTTTCTTCAGTAGCTGTTTGCTGTGTGCATGTTTAGTTTTGCAAATGTGAGGCACTGTCAGAAATGTCAAACATTTTATATTAGCTGCAGCAAACCACATCAATGTTGTCATGATCATACATATTTCAATGCTTATATTTTTTCCTCTTTTTTATAATGAATGTGACATTTATTTCCAGTTTCATTTATTTCCCCTCATAAACCCCCATACACAGCATCAGGATTTAGGTACACACTGGTAATGATCACACATTTCAGCTAATTAAATTTTCTTTTCTTTTTTATAATTACTACAATAACACCAAAATTTCAATTGTTTTTGCAATTAAAATATGACTGTTGAGGCAAATTTAGCTGCTACTCTCAAATGAATTTAAATCAAAACGCACAACTTCACCTTTAAGTAAACACTCTCGTCAGCAGAATTGATGCCTTATCCTCTGTGTTGTGTTTTTCCACGTACGTAAAGCTATTGAGTCAAAATAGTGAAGCAAAATACAAGATATAAAGAAAATGTTGTCCAGTAGAGTGATTATCAGTGCATGCAGCAATGTGAGAATCTTATGAGGGCCAGTGTTTTTTCTGGTCTTGATACTAACACGGGTTTTTGTGACGTTCCCCCCTGTCCTCAGTAATCACATCATGGTGCTATATATATATATATTTGATGACTCATTCATTAGGTCTATTAAAGGAGAATTAAGTCTGTAATTATAAGTTGGAGTGCTGGCAATTATAACTTCAAATCTGTATTTTGGATACAAGTAGCTGAAATCCTTTGTTATAACGATGAAAAAATTAAAAAAAAGAACTAACGTTAACCTTCACAGTACATAGGAGGTGAGGGTGGTGAGTTTGTAACTTTTTTTGATTAGAGTCTGCATTTGGTCTTTGCTTTATTTCTAATGATGATGATGATGATGTGTGCTGTGATATAGGGTTTGATAGCTTATGTATATAGTTTAACTGTGGGGGGAAAGCTTTTGTTGGTCAAATTTTATGTTAATTTGTTTACAAGCATTTCTAACTGTTTCCGCATGGCTGTGAAAATGTATCTGTTGAATTTGAAAAAAAAAAAAATTTTACACTGAATTAAAAAGGATACTAAACATTTATCTGTTCAGTTATTTTTGTGCTTGGTACTTAAAGTGCTATAATATAAAATATTATACCTAAAAAATATAGTTTCAGACCAAAAGTTTGTTTTGCAGAACCAAAGCCAGCAGTTTCAGAACAGTAGTCTAGACTGTGTGCTCATTAGTGAGCTTCACACTGCTACCTGTCTAGTGTAGTGATGTCCACATTAGTGGTCCAGGAGTGCCATCTTTGGCACAGCCTGGTTGAGATGACTGATGCAGACAAGGTTCGGTTCCTGGACGCCTCGGTTTCCTAGGTTGGGTTGTTCTGTGACGCGGTGGAGAGCTGCACCCAACAGTGAGCCTCAACTTCTATCACAGGAATATGTGGATGAGATCTGTACCTTCTGTACCACAGGCCATCCTGTGTGTTGTGTGCGAGGGTTCGAAGTATCAGTACAAAGTCCTACCCTTCGTGTGCTTCATACATAGCCAGTTGGGTCCTCGGGTCAAATGGTTGAGTATCTCTTTTTCAGTTGCTTCAAAAGTAGAGTGTGTTGGCTGATGCAATTGAGAAGTGAGAAAGAGTCCCACTGAAAAGAACTTTCAGAGGCTCCTGGGGCATATGGCAGATGCATATGGACGCATTCCTCCATAGGAAGACAGCTTTAGCACTAGCTTCAAGATCGAATCCCGAGGTGACCGTGGCAGAGCAGCACACCGTGTGTGACAACAGTTCACGCTGGCCTGCAGCCAAAACCTCACCAACTGAGGGGCCATGTATAAAGGGCTTGCTTTAACAGAGGCCTGGACGACCTCAGCCTGCATGGGCATTCGTGCCTTGAGTTGTTGCAGTCCACCTCACTTTCTGGTACCAGCGATCTACCAGCGATCTGGTATTGGTCTGATTCCCTTGCATGGCACAACTCACCCGTGACCTTCTCCTTGGAGTGAGAAGCTTCTAAGGTCATTACTTCTATTAGGTCTTCTGCAGTTCATTATCGCTGAGTTCAGTGATTTTCGTCATAGTCAGGTGTTGAGCAGAAATGCACCTGAAACTCAGGGAATTATCACATTTAGGTGTTGAGCAGAGATGCTCCTGACTTCAGTGAACTTATCACACTCAAGTGTTGAGGATAGAGGCTCTGACTCTGGATTCTGACAGAGGGCCACAAGACTTTGACCAGCGCGCAAAAATGGAGGCTCTAGACCCTTCCAGAGCCGAGATATCGAAGGTCAAAATTTGGACCT
>JAOTRC010000014.1:18315559-18329603 GCA_027497675.1 Cyprinella lutrensis | reverse complement strand
AAAAAAAAAAAAAAAAAAAAAAAAAAAAAAAAAAAGGGCAAATACCATTTACAAGCAAAATCAATAATGAAAAACGTAGATTTTTATTTTCATTAGATTTTTACTCTTTTTTAAAAAATGGATATAGTATTCACAGGCAAGTGAAGTGGCAGCTTTTTTATAATTTCAATTTTGTTGCATAATTTAACTTTGTAAAATGTTATGTATGTATATATTATTACACCTAAATTCTGTGTTCCAGTGTTGCTATGTGAAATATGGACACTTTTTTTGGGATATGTTTAAAAAGTCCTAAACAGTTTCTCTAGAATAAAATAATAACATTTTTTTTTCCATATATTTCTCCCTAATGCATCTCTGTTATGTGTAGACTGTCCAAAAAAGTAATTCAGATAAGGTAATCTGATTTTTGAATATAGCTTTGATATGTATTCCAACAATACTTCTCACACTATAATCATATCTTGCTACTTTGGGCAACCCTTTTGCTTTCTTCCATCATAGACTATGCAATACAATCAAGATAAAGACTTGCTGATTCCCTTTCACAGGTTATCTGGCTGTCGAATCACACCCTAAATATTGTTACTGTTTAATCACATGTGATTCTCTCTTTTAAATCTCAAGTTGAAAGAAAATCTCTCTAGTATGTGCGTTTTAAATTCTTGTGTGAACAACAAGAGACTCAATAATAAAAGTCAATACTACCAATATGCTGCAGTGTTTGGCTTCATAAGTGTCTATATTTACTATATTGGTTAATGGCTCAAAATTGGTCAAGCTTCCTTGCTTGACATGCATGTTTGTGCAAGAGGCAAGATTACACCATATAAGGGATTTCATTAATCCTCAATGTTTGCCTACTCTACCAAATTAAATTTACTTTAGCATTGTACTAGTCATGTCATTTACATCAAGAAAATTACCTTACCACTCAAAATGCATCCTGTATTGCAATGACTGAAGAGTGGCACATAAAGTGGCAAGTATTTTAGTTTCTCTTCTTTTTTTATACATAACATAGAACATATTGTGACAGAACTCACAGTTGTAACTCGACTCCTCTCAAACAGGTTATTGCAGCAGCGGATACATACTGGGTGGGCATACAGTGAGAAATAGAAGTGATTAGACAATTCTGCCCTCTACTGCCACTTTACAAACCTGCACCAAAAGGAAAAGCAGTAATCTCACCACATTCTGTACCACTTAATAGAGAAAGATTTGTGCTCAGGTACTGTAAATGGGACACATAAATCAACAACTAGTTATAACCAGGCCCAAATGAAATCAGAGGACAAATCAAATAGATGCATTTGTGCTGTAATACTATTTTTGGTAGCTGAAAGCATAATCAAAAGGGTCAACATTTAATGAACAAAAAAGCACAGGACTTTCTGAATAATGGACGTCCCAATTCAGCGGGAATCTACAGATGTGGATTATGTGCGCGCCTGGATCTAACAATTAATTTCTTAATGCATTTAAGTAAAATTTTATAATCACTGCCAGGTTTGTTAAAATTAGTGCATGCATTTTTATAGCAATCAAAGTAATGAAGCTTTAACTGGTTGTTTTTCTTTAATTAATTCATAGCACCAATATGTATTAGTTTGCCATTTCTACAGCTGGATCTCAGTGATAGCCATACACAAACCTCCTCCAGTCTTGTCTTCAGTGCATATGAACAGGGTCCAGTAATCTGTTTTGATAAAAGTCTGTTTTTTACCTTGTGTTATTGCTATTGTCCTTTTAATAACACTTTTATACATCCGTGACAGCTGGTTTTCCCAACCATGCATGACATAATTTAGGTGTAATGCAAGTAAATGTTCTAGAAAACAAGTAAACGAATGCAAATGCTCATTAGTAAAGCAGAGTCTGATTCACTGCATAGAACAAGAAGCCTGGTTGGTCCTTTGTTCAACTTTCTTTTTTTTTTACTGCAGAAACAGTGCAGTTTGTCTGAGCCCAAGATAGCATCAAACAGTCAGTCTTGATTGGTGCATCTAAAGCAGAGCTTGGTTCCAGGTGTGTGAGAACGCAATGACGACTTCCAATCACCATTGAATGTCAGGATTTACTATTTGAGAGGGTGGCTGTGTGTGGTTCTTGTACTGAGTGTGGAGGCATTGCTGCGCACATGGGGAGTCGTGGCCATCCAGCCAATCCTGGTAGAGGCGCTGAACCTCTGGATTTGTTTCAGGTAGACGGACAGGTAAGCTGCTGTAATGCTCTTCCATTTGCTGGACCAAAGGTCGATCAGGTCGACCTCCCTCTCCCTCAGCTTGTCCACGCCCACTTAAACAGCCTGAAAGTCAAAAAAGGATAAAGGAAAGAAACAGTACTTTTACATTCAAAGATAAAATGTTTATCGACATACAAATAATTAATAATCATTAATGTTTTAATGTCTTAACTATTATTGTTGTTATAAATGTATTATAATTTTTGTTAAAATCACAAATGTATTTAATAATATATCTGATATTTCATGATGGCTTGTGAGGAATGTTGCTTACAAAAAGTAATATTTAGCCACTAAAATAACACAAAACAAACATTCATTTTTTTTTAAATGACATTTATTATATTTCCAGGTTTGTAAACCCTGTAATATAGATATGTGAGACTAGTCGACTAAAGGGTTTTGCTGCTGCTTGTCAACATCGGAAATATATTTGTTTTTAAATTATTTTTTTTGTACAATTGTGTTTTGCTTTCTACTATGTCAAAAGGCTTGTTTTTTTTACTAGTCATGACTATGAGAGACAATGGCGATTTAAAGCGGAAACATTTAAAATGAAACTTGCTTGACAATATCATCATGTCTATCATTGACAATCTATCATGTGTTCATTTTTTAGTGACAGCACCTATCGAGTTGGGTTACAGCAAAATAGATAAATAGATGTAATATTTGTAATATGTTTGTTTTGAAAAATATTTCATACCTCCAGGGCAGGAAAGCACCTCTACAAGCTGGTAGGGCACTTTGCCTTTCCTCATTCTGTGCACTAAAGTCTGAATGTTCCGGAAGCCATAGACTGCAGCAAACTGCAGGAGAGTCTCTCCATCACGCTCCAGCGCCACCTCCTGGAAGTCTCGATTCCTATCAGGCATAAGGCAGGTGTTTACACAGATGGAAATGTAAGAATTGTCAGTTGGTGATTGGCATAATTTATAAATAATTATAAAATATAGATTACCCACCACATATCAAAAACGGACTGGTCTATCTCTCACCTGAGTGTCTTGTACACAATTTCTTGTACATCGAGGCCAAACAGCTCTTTGGCTGCATGTTTGAAAATATGCTCCAGGAAGCCTTCAGATCCACGACCTTCATGCCTGGTCACACCTGAGTCACTTGTCTCCCCAAATCTTAAAAAAAAAAAAACACAACTCATTTTTGGATTTTTTCAACAGTTACCTGGACTGTAATTGCCTTTGCTTTAATAGGTTAAATAAAATGTGAAGACTTATGAGATTGCTAATTTAACTTACACATGATCCAAAGGAGCAGAGTCCACTTCCTCTACAGTAACTTTGCTTTGTTCCATCAAATGAAGAATCTCGCCTAAATCAAAACAGTCATTTAGAGTCATTTCAAAAGGGCAAAGATCGCAAAAACACCCTCCAATGAAACCTGCTTCTATATAACACAATAACATGCATTAATTATTACTTACAATTTCCAAGAAGGAAAGATGCACCAGGGAATTTTATACAATCCATTTTAAAGTTTGGGATCAGTACAAAATACTTTTATTCAGCAAGTATATTAAATAAAATCACAAGTGACAGTAAAGACTTTCACATTGTTTTACATTGTTGCAAGAGACTGTTTTCAAAAAAACATTGAAAATTTGGTAAAAGAATGGTAGTTTTATACATAAAATGTATATATATTAGGATAAATAAATGTGAATTATTTGGTCTTAACCGGCTGCCTGGTTAGAAATAAATCTGAAAAAGGGTCAGTCGTACTTGACGTAAGCACACAGTCGACGTCTCTGGTCTCTAGGATGCTGTTGTAGAATTCTTCTCTCACAGCTTCAAGCTTCTTATCAAAACAGGGAGCCACCACCACATGGAAAACCTGATCCGGGGTCAGTTTCTACAAGACATAACACAAAACAGATACAGTGTCTTATTCAGTCACTACTAATAGGAAATGGACCATTTGTGATACAGGTGATTCAGTTAGCACAAGGTCCATAGGCAGTGTGTTCATTTTAAATAATAATAATAATAATCACTAAGAGAATTCTGTAGCACTTTGGGATAGGACCACACTCATTAGGTTAGTGTACAAATTTTTATTATACCGTTTTTTTTTTATATCAGAACAAAACTTTATATACAATATACCTATTTTAGCATTATTACATTTCCATGACTTCTCCAGCCCAGACAATAACAATTAGAAAATCTCCTGATACTACCAGGTTTTCTCTCACCTGTTGTCTGGCAAAAAAGTCTTTGACCAAGGAGCCCATGATCTGTTGAGGTGATCTGGAGTTGCAGATGTGTGGCGTGACCAGGCTACCAAGAACATGCTCTGCATAGCGAATCCACCCTGAGCACAAGCAAAATCACAAATTTAATATTCATATATTTACTACACATACTCAACTAGTGCATTTTACTGTAATGTAGCAGTAATATAGGACTACTAGTCTAAGAGGGGGTGAAATCTATATTTGACCTAACAATACTGTATTGAAATTCTCATATTGATATTCTCAAAATAAAAAAATAAAAATTATATAACTCTCCTGTGCTCACCAAGGCTGCATTTGTTTAATCAATAATACATTATACAATATATCATGACAATTCATAATAACTGTTTTCTGTTTTAATATATTTAAAAATGTAATTTATTCCTATGATGGCAAAGCTGAATTTTTAGCAACATTTTTCAAGTCTTCAGTGTCACATGATCCTTCAGAAATCATTCTAATATGCCGATTAAGTGGTAATAAAATTTATTTTTATCAGTGTTGAAAGCATTTGTTTTTTTCAAGATTCTTTAACGAATAGGAAGTTTGGAATTTATTTCAAACAGAAATCTTTTGAAACATTATAAATGTCTTTATGGTTACATTTGATACATTTTCTTGCTGAATAAAAGTGTTCATTTCTTTTAAAGAATAAAATAAATACTGCATCGCCAGGTCTCTGCTGATTCCCACCACTACTAGTTTGAGCAAAACAAGTAACCCTGGGTCATTGAACTAAATGTACCAGAAGTCACATTAATTAAACATCAGCTTAGTGAGTTAATAATCATCCATGATGAAAATTAAATAACAGCCACTCTGAGAGTGAGGACAAAAGTTGTGAAAATGCAGGAAGGGTGTGTGATGTGTCTTGAACTACTATCTCACAGCTTCAGAATGCTATGGCTATCTAACAGTCCCACCCATTCAAACACAACCCACATTTACACACCACTGCACATCATTTGGCTCTTATCTACATTAAGGGACACAATGTTTGCGAAACACATGAAAGGCTTGAGGTTCAGAGTTAAGAGTAGCAGAAAATGTGATCTTTTTCTTGAAGGCTTTGGCTAGAGGTGCTTATTTGTGTTGCAGGATGGATGCAAGATGGCAACCACTTCTCTTATAATAGCACAACAATCCACAACATTTTTCAATAGTTTTAAACCGGCAGAACCAGGTGCACTTTTCTTGCAATGGAAGCATAATCAAATTACCTAAAATAGATTTTATAAATGTACACAATGCGGTAAAAACCTGGAGATATTCTGTGTGGACCTACTTGCACGTTGTCATTTTTATACCTTTATTGAAGTATTATATATTGAAGTGCTTTCTGGTGGAACGGGGTCTTACGATGTGTTTTAAGAGATGCAATTGAGTTTAAAGGCATGTAAGATTTTTGCATAAAAATATCCAAAACCACTAGCACAGTGTTATATATTTTGTTCACTTGTATACTCACTCTATCCCTAATGTTTTCAACAATGTTTAAAGCCATGTCGTCGCCTTTTTGAATATGTGACCTCTAGCAGCAAAAATTACATACTGTGCCTTTAAGTGGTTATCAGAATGGTCTTACCTGGACATGAAGAAGTGAACATCGGCATGGCATTGGCATCATGGTGTTTACGGCGGTAACGCTGAACAAATTCTTTCTGGCTTTCCAAAATACTAAAACTGGCAGCTACTGTACTGTCAAAGACATAATGAACCCCTGCAGAGACAGATGAAAGAGGCTTTTAAAACAGTATGAAAGAACTCATGTTAAACTCAGTATTAAATAACTCATGCCATGTGTAACAGGATTATTATTGTTAGCTAAAACAAAAAACAAAAAATAATTATTCATTAAAAATAAAGCTAAAATAAAATTAAATGTATATATTGAAAACATTAAAACAAAAATTTAAATGTTGCCATGCACAAAAATTGCTAACAGGGAAGAAAGAAATAACTAAAACTGAACGTAATACTCAAACAAAAATAATAGTAATTTTAAAATAAAAATGACAAATTTTGTTTAAAATGAATATTAAAAAAGCTAATAAAAAAGCAAATTCAAAAGATTAATAAAAACTAAAGTAGTAAATAAATAATACTAAAATAACTGTTGTTACACAGATACAAATATTTAGGATGGTTGTTAATTTTCAGATTTCATATGGCAAATATCTGCTATGTGAACATTCTTAATTTTTATTTTAATGAAAAGCAAAATAAAATAAAGAGGTAGGCAAAGTGACTTTAAGGCACATGTGGTGTCCAGACGTACCCACACTCTTCAGGAAACCACAGAGTTTCTGTGCAGCTGCTGGAACATCCAATTGAAATTTAACAGCAAAGAATGGCAGCGACTGGGGACACACGGACACCACGACAGTTTTGTGCTTCGAAGTGTCACATTTCTGCCAAAGAAAACAAAAATAACAATGCAAGATACATCCACATAGATCATCTTTCTAAAGTCTGAATTTATCAGGATTGAAGTACCTTATTAATGGCAAGCACATGGTTGATCTCATCCAGATTCTGCTGAGAGATTCTCTTGCCTTCGTCTTCCGATACGCAGCCGTCGCAGGACAGGCACGCGCTCAGCAAGACCTGCTGAACTGAGGTAGCCTCTCTTACCTGAGGAAAACAGCGTTTCAGATTATCCACATCTACAGGTCCAATACAAAATGAGTGTTTGTTCATTCACCCTCCCCCAAACCAAACACAAGCAAAACAACAGATGTGAACCGCAGTTTTTCAGATTACAACTCAGACACATAAAAGGAGCAATGAGAAATAGCCTACCTCTCCACTTGCAACATCTTTCTCTTGCAGTGAGTTTATACTTTCCTCACTTTTTTTCTTGTTGCACTAAAATGTGGAATTGATGGAAAATAAACATAAATACACTGGTGACAATAAAGCATGATATTTAGACATAATTTTACAATACATTACCTGTTTTGTGCAATTGTCACACTTTTCTTTTTTCCGTCCAATTTTGACTTCAGACATTGTATAAGGAGCTCTTGAAATATTCAGTGCCATGAATTACTCCTCTGAAATGAGAGACTGAAACTGAAAGCTTTCTGTATTTATAGAGCATTTTGGGTGTTAAGTGACACCAAAAACACATATTTAACAAAAACAAGTGGTTAGAAATAAAATACAGTCACAATAAAGCCTGTTATTAACCTGAAATATTCATACAAAAGCCAATTTGAGGGAAATGTCATAATTTCAGGTTCCCATGATGGGCTCTTTTCAGTTTCACCAAATTACTGTTTTGAGGATTTATAAATAATCACACGTTAAGCAGTTGGATCACGATCATTTTCTCAGCATGATAAATAAATGACAGAGAGCTCTAAGGACTTCGCTTTCCTTAGATAACCCGTGACATTTACTCAGCAATCTCCCACCGTTATCTAACGTTGCCGAATGTTTAACGAGTACTAAAATAAATCATAAACTAAAAAAAAACCTTAAAAAGACCAACCGACTCACATAAAAAACACAAGAAGTCCTCATTGTTCAGGGGGTAGGCAGGAGACGCAGCAGTGGAACTAAAGCAGGAACTTCTATTAATGACACATAAAAGCCCGAGCTGACCATCTGAAAACAGCGCACTGCGGTCAGTTAACACTAATATTCATCCAGTCATCAGTTCCACAACTCTGACTAATCCACATTCGCGGTAGCAGGATCTCGGCTTGTCTTAGCATCGGTCCATCCGACTCCATTGTCCTTAGCAGTGTCTGAATCGTGAATGAATCATTCATTTGAGTCGGATCATTTCAATGAATCAGTTGAACCGTTAAGCCGTTCTCGAGTCACCAACTCACTGAACCAAGAATCGTCTCTTGATAAGACAACCGAACCGTCTCTTTCCAACATATATCTGATTAATTATTAATCAGATGTATGTTGGAAAGAGACTGTTGTCTTAAAATTACGAATTCTCTATTTTGTTCGTAATACATTTTTTTTGTTTGTCTTAAAGTAAGTAGTCAACTCAGTGATTTTCATGATGAAATCTAAAGGTTAAAATTTTTACCTTTTTCACGTGAGAAAAACTACGAATAGGCGAATGAATGGGATATATTTGGGTTCTTTTCTAAACTTTCCCCTAATGGGATTCTTCGGGGCTTTTTTTCATTTCGCCATAAAAAATCAGTTGAGTTTGCTTCTGTTGCAATTTGTTCACGGTTGACCAAAGTCACCGATAATGTCTGATTCAGAATTATAAAGTAAAGGCAAAATATATGTATGAAATAAATTACATTTTTAAATTGCTTAGTCATGGTTGTAAGAAACACATATTTTTTTTTAAATAAACATCCCTTCCTAACACAAATGTACCAACTTACATGCGGGTTTTATTAGAACGATTTAGAACATGACACGCTGGATACACTGATCTATCATCATTCTTTATAGATCAGTGGCTGGATATCAGGGACCATCATAGGCCACGTGATGGCGTGTTACGTCATTACTCAAAAATAACCTCGTTTTTTTTTTTTAACCGGCTCCTAGAATCGAACTGTTTGAACGAACCGATTCGCGAGAATCATTCCTTGAGTGGATCGACACCAGTCTATGATCGACACGCATGCGTGAATCATGCCATTTTCGACAATGAATTAACATTTAGTACAGTAACAATATTCAAGTATTAACATTATTCAAATCAATTCATCCTTTTCACACATTACTCTTTTCATACATAATACCGGTATGTTTCAGATTGTTAACAAGCTACGATTGGAAGGAAGCGTCATAAAGTAGAGGGCTGTCCTTTTAATACATGTTATCCAATCATAACGCTATCTGCCTAGCGGAAATCAACGTCACCAGAAGGCGGGTTTATGTGTATGGGCATGAGCTACTGTACACATTTTATTTCCTTAATTTGTTTTCTGACATTTTCTATTGCAAATGTCCGAAATTAAAATTTGATATATTTAAAAATTATATACATATATATTAATCCGGAAGGAAAAAGCGAGTTATTGAGGTAAGGTGTCAGATACTTTCACATGCGATTATGGCATTTAACGTTAATGGAAGCATGTGTGTGGTCACATTAATGAGGGTGTTGTCCCTGTGCTATTTTTTTTAAATATATTTTTAACTGATCTGGCTTATTATTCTTATATTTAATATACGATTAATTAAAACAACTTTATGCAGTATTTAGACTTTTGTATAAAGCTGCAGTATTCTGGCATATTGTTGTCAGATTGGCACATGTCATATAGAGATGCTATACACATAACTGGAAATATTCAACAAGATCTTTTAGATGGACTCCACTGGACATTAATGTGTTCAAAAAACTGAAATATATTTTAACATATTTTTTCTTCTAACAGATGGGGTATATGGTCGTGGAAAAACATACATCTGATCTCCTCCATTTGAAGAGGTCTCCTGGGATTAGATCATGGTCCCTCCTTGTTGGTATGAGAGATCTGGGGAGCTTGGCAGCTATACGTGTGTAGTCTAACACGTTGCACGCATAACACAACATATCTTTAAATGTCTTCCTTCTTCCTCTTTTTACAGGAATTGCTTCAGTTGGACTAGCAGCAGCCTATTATAGCGCTGGTGAGAAATGGTTCCTGAAACCCTGGGAGTGAATAAAACAACAAAAGAAAGGCTTTTGTGATCTGTGTTCCTCATTTTGCTATTTCCTTTTGTTGTAGACAGCATATTATGGAAGATGTTCTATGTGACGGGTTGTTTTTTCGTAGCCCTACAGAATATGGAGGAATGGGAGGTAGGGAGATGTTTTACACACGCTACATCCACAATCTTTAAGTCAATGTATTCAGCTGTCCTGATGAACGATCTGTTGCGTTTTGTCCTTAGGAAGCAGTGTTTGATAAATCTAAGAATGAGATAGAACTAAAAACGTTTAGTATCTACACCATGATACTGACTCTGTGGAGAAGAGGGCATGAGAGAGGTGAGCTTTGTGTTAGCTGTCATTATTGTTTTGCTAAATGACTGGCCAAATAACCAGATGAAAATCCTTTTTTCTCCAACTCAGTGGTATTAGATCTGCGGCACCTGCGAGACGTGAGTGTTCAGGAAGAGAGAGTGAGGTATCTTGGGAAGGGTTACCTGTTAGTGCTGCGTCTAGCAACGGGCTTCTCTCACCCGCTTACACAGAATGCCACGCTGGGGTCACGAAGGTACTTGTCCTTTTACAGTCCTATGGTTATGTAAAACAAAAGGTACATCAGAATATTCGTTAATAATATAAAAAAAAATGTGTTTTACACCATTTGGGTTTTTTCACTGTGACATTATTGTGACTTTTTGTGTGTGTGTGTGTGCTTTTGTTCAGTGATGTGGAGGCACTTGCTGCACTTCTGAAGCGCTTTTTGGGTCTTGAGGAGTTACAGCAGCGTTTGCTAGAAGACGATTCTCCTGATGATGAGGACATTGAGGATTTGGGATTGGGTGATAGCAGTGATTCAAAAGAGGAAGATGAACTTTAAAAGCCTCAGGGAACGTTAGAAAATGGTGGAAAACACTGTATCAAGCCTTAAATGAAACAACCAATTGTTTCAGTCTTCCAAACATCCTGATGACAATCTCAAAGCATTATCTGTTATTGTCAAATTGCATTTTCTCTCATATCTTTAAAGAGGCATTACCAGATGATACTCAGTACTTTTGCTAGATTTCTCTGTTTACTTTGCTACATGCATAACTAATTTGACAGTTTGTGAAATAACTGCATGAAGAATTCGCTTCCATTGGTCATGTGTTCAAATATTCTATGCATGCACATTCAGATCACAGAGATGCAAACTGTAATGAGTGAAAATGGATTTAACTGTTTTTTTTTTAAGGTTTCTGATTTTAATTTTCTTATTGTAAATATGTTAATATCATTTTTCATTCTAAATCCTGAATTTAAAGGGGATTCCAAGGGGATGCTTTTACAAATTGTTGTTGCCACTTTTTTTATCAGGTTAACGTGAGTATAATTTGTTACAGATTTCTTTTTTAATAAAAATTGTTTGATAACATTGATTTGAACTGAATTATTATACTTTTTTTTTTTTAATCTTAGCTTAATTATATTATAGCCTTAATATTTTTTGTATTACTTTTGTACTTGTATTTTTACTTGTTTTTATTGTTTGTGACGCTTTGGGTTTTAGAAAAGTGCATTATAAATAAAATGTATTATTATTATTATTAATATCCATAGCCTTAAATGAACAACACAGCAATATCAAATATGGTTGATGAGAAAACAAACCATTGCACTGGATGTGTATGTTAGTAATAGCTTTTTATTTGAACTAGTTCAATAAATACTGGGAAAATTACACCAAAAGAAAAAACAAATTAATAATAGAAAAATGAACGCTAGCACTTTCATCTTTGCTCTTAACATTGAAAGAAATCACAGTTCGTCACTGACTTTTAGAGCAATTAGTCTCAGAAATATATAGTGATTTGCTTTCTAAAAGAAGACTTTCCTCTGCCGTGAAAGAAAGAGAAAGTCAGTAAACATGTCACTGCCAAGAAAATACTCATACATCTCAAAATTCACTCCTACACCAAATAACACTTCATTCGGGCAAGATTTAGGATAAATCATATGATTTGCTTGTGTTTAATGTGGGCCGAGCCACAAGAATTTGCTACAGCTCACATCAGAAGTTAATTACAGAGCAGTTTGGGAGAAGATATACATCTGAGAGACACCTGGCATAAGGAATGTTGGTGCTATCCTCAAAAGAGGATTAGAAACGAAACGTCAATACAAGATTAATACGCCAGTCACAGGTCTACAGTTAAGCAGCGAAGCAACATTTCAGTACGAGCAGAGATGATTCACTCTGGATTCCCAGGCATTTCACATCAGTGTCATAAAAGCATTTTGCTTTTAGCTAGTGCAATAGTGAGATAATATATTTTTTAAAGTAACAAATGTTCCAAAATTAACCCCTAACTTCAAAGTAAACATTAACAAGAAGTCAATTAACCAGCTCTCTTAATTGTTACTTTCATACAGGAATGTTCTTTTCATACATATTTTCCCTTTTAAATAAACATCAATTACTGCAATACTATTTTAGATATTCAGCAATAACAAGAGAACCAGCAAATATCATTCAGAAAAGAAAAACAATGCTACAGTAAACAGAAGTCAAACAGGTGCGCTATCAACTAGTACCGCTGAAGCATCAGTAACCACTCAAAATTGGTAAACAGCAATCTCAGCTATGTGCGTAACTAGATTCCTAACGGCTACCTAATATGTGGATTCGAATGCAGCCTTGACTTGCAGTCCGCATCATTAGGTTGGATATGCAGAGATGTATGAACATGAATACGCAGGTTTGACAGAACCTTTAGCAGACTCGTAGTATCAGTGATGGCACTTAACTAGGCTCACATGCTAAAAAACAGTGACATGTTATATTTCACAGTAACGTCTGATGATTTACAGAAGATAATTAACAGCTGATTGATTCTTAGCCAATAAAGCAAGCAAACAGTGTGCACCAGTTTTGTTTTGTGAGGACTATACATTTTTAGTGAAATGTAAATAGTGATAAGCAACTAAGATATCAGGTGAATAAGAAAGATGAAAAGAAAAGGCTGCTGTGTGTGTGAGAGGTGTGAAGAGATGACAGACATGCATGCTTTAATACGCCGAGACACAGTGTTTTGGTTTGACAGGTGAAAGCAACAGAGTAAGGGTGAAACGAAAGAAGGAAAAGATGTTTGCCGTAAGGTTCAGCCCTCTCTGGTGCAGACTCTGGGCTCAGCCAGTGAGCTGTGGATGATGCCTGACATGGACTCCACACCCTCTCCCTCCAGGAAGGACCGGTGGTCTCCCTCGATCACATGAACGGACACCTTCCCGTCACACACCTGGAGACATAACAGAATCCAATTGGTAGCCCTCAATAGGGTTATGGGTTCTATGACCCAATCAACTTTTACTTAATAAAAAAAAGGTTCCCTTCATCTCAGTGGAATAAGATTTTGCAACTTTTCATACATTATCTTTCTATACACACACACAAAAAACTGGGCTTGATTCAGTTGTTCTGAAGGTATGTAAAAAAAAAAATTACACTTCTGGTCTTCGAGGTTGCCATGAATGGGAAATGTGGAAAAAAAAAAAGAAGAAGTATATTTTCATCATGTGTCAAAAATAAATAAATTCCGGCATAAATCTGAAATTTTTTTTCCGGCATAAATCTGGAAACAGAAATGAAGGCCTAGTACTAGAGCATAAATGCAATGTATCAAAAAAGAAATATATGTATTTTTCATATACAAGTTATTGGTGTAGTTGAGGAATTGTGTGGTACATGGATACAAAAGTACTTTATATCTCCAAAAACACAGCATTAATGAAAAGATGAGAAGTAAACAAAAAAAAAGATAAATTATTTGTATGATTAAAAATGTATATTGTACAATTACTCAATCAATTGTTGGGGTCGTATAGACCCCGAAGCCCAGAAGTGTAAACAGGAAACGAAGACCAT
>JAOTRC010000014.1:18283688-18315459 GCA_027497675.1 Cyprinella lutrensis | reverse complement strand
ACATTCTTCCAAATATCTTCCTTTGTGTTCAGCAGAACAAATAAACACATAGAGGTTTGGAAAAACATGAGGGTGAGGAAATACTGACAAATGACTAATTTTCATTTTTGGGTGAACTACCCGTTAAGTGTTGTCTGATTTGTCAGTGTAGAAAGGAATATTTGAAATAAAATCTCAAATCTTTTGAAGAATTAATCACATATTAACAGTTGATGTACCTTGTTATACTCAATGCCAGTGAATTGTTGGATAAAAGCACATAGAGCCTCAGTCTCTGCCTCAGACTCTTTGCCAGGGGTCAGTTTGGCTCTGTAACTCTGTTAGAGAAAAAAAAAAGATTACCATGTGGCCTGGCACACCATTTTATTTCTGTTTTGGGGTTTTCTGAGCTCTTTTATAGCACCTGTGTATATGCTGCCACATAAGAGTGCGAGCCGTCAAACAGGAAGAGGTATTCCACGGGGCATTTGGCTGCCTGCAGCTGTGAGCACATCTCAAAAGCCACACACGCACCGAACGAGTAGCCAGCGATGCGATACGGCCCCTCTGGCTGCACCTGCCTCAAGCACTCCACGTAGTAAGCAGCAAGACTCTGGATACTGTCGAGAGGCGCGGCTACAAATGGACAAAATGCAAATAACTGAAAAAATACTACAGGACTCAATACTACTGAATTAAAACTTAAATAAAATACAGCAAAAATAAAACCTATTAAGTAATATTACTGATTAGTTTTTATCTTTTATCAGAAATATGCCATTAAGTATATGTATATATCAGTGTTTACAATTTACTTAACCACTCTGGAATAATAAATTCAACATTAAGAACTAGCTTTTCTTAATGTAAATATTTTAATATGTGATGATATTGTTTTAGTTTTATCTTGTAAACCAAAAGATGGCAGAAAGTTTTGGTGCAAACTTCAATTTTTTGCAATTTGCTTTCAGTCTCCCCTAAAATTCATATACCACATAGAAGCAGAAAAAAGCACTCCAGACTCCAGCACTTGGTAAATGTCTTAAGTGAATAAACTGCCTTTCACCCTGAAAAGTGATCACTGAGATTGCGTTTGTACCTTTAGTGCACTGCAGGCCATAGCACGGCACGCTAAGCTTTCCGGTGAGAGTGCGAAAGGCGGTGATGGAGCCCTCGATGGGATGGACGAGGAACAAAGGCCTCTCGGCACTCTGGACCTCGTTCAGCGGGGCCACCGTGGGGCCATCAGGGTTCACCAGCATCCGGCTGAGATCTGACTCCAGCAGAGCTTGAGCACCAGAACGCTTTGCAGGAGAAGCTCGGGACTCTGGGAGGAAAAGTTATTATATTGATGCATTTTGCTTCTCCGAATAATGGAACATTTCCTCCAAAACATGAAATTTCATCTCTTGAAGTTATTTTAAATCTTAAATATTTAATATACTGTGGATAACAAATCATGTTATTCAGAAACGCAAGGGTATCAATATGAATATTGGCTGTAGTTAATTTTTCAAGATCACAAATCACATGCTCACCCTCTTTCCCTCCTGATTGGCTGGAAAGCTCCCGCAGCTTGTTAATGGTTAGCTGTCTGATTTCCCTCATTGCCATGACGATGTCGTAGTCCCTCTCTAGCGTCTGCCTAACCTCAACACCCATCAGCGAATCGAGACCCAGATCAGCCAGTGAGGCGTCAGCATTCAAACTGTTCACGTCGCGCACACCTGAGCAGAATAGGTCACACTGTTACTTGAAATCATTAGAAAAGTGCAACTTATCAAGCTTTGAACATTTCAGGTCTGTGTCTTTACCCAGAATATGAGCCACAGCCTCCACCAGGTCCCTCTGTCCGCTTCCTTCTCCTTTAGCAACCACCACTTTCTCTGCCAACACAAAGCTGGACATTACAGGCTTCTGCTGGCACAGAAACCTATCCAGCACTTCCAAACAGGAAGACATGCGCTGGGGCAACGTGCCACCAATCACTGCATCATTGCCACCCATAGTCTCCAAGACGACCCCCACATCTCCAATGGCACCCCACTGTATGGCCAGGCCAGGCAGGTTGTCGTGCCGGCGCTGCTCACACACTCGCTCCATGGTTGAGTTGGCGAAGCCGTAGTTGCTCTGGCCAGCGTTACCACGGCCACAGCTGACCGAGGAGAACACCACAAACTGCTGAAGCTGTGGGCATTTCTGCCTAGTCACGCTGTGGAAAAAGGAGAAATGCATTCAAATTCAGCACAGACACAAATGAAGGAAGAATATTAGTCTGCATCTCAGTGTCAAATCATTCCCTACTTGTCAAGATTGATGGTTCCATCATATTTGGGTCTATTGACATCAATGAACTGCTGTGGGGTCAGATTCTCCAGCATGCCATCTTGAAGGACCTACATTATGGAGAGAAATTTCAGTTTTACAGTTGTACTTACTTTGACTACAAAGGAAAGCGAACTTAAAGTAAGGATTGAACGCTACCATGGCAAGGTGGAAGATTCCACCAACTGGCCCCAAACGGCAGGCCTCAGTGATGAGACGCTCCGTTCCTCCCATGGTGCTGACATCACTGGTGGACACGAGGACCTGGATGCCCATGGCCTGCCACTCTCGAATACTTTTGGCTTGATAACCTGTCAAGACAACAAATATGTTTTAGAGTGCTGCCCTGACCAACGTCAATGTTATTTTAGCAATATTTATATAACATTATATAATTTAATATTATATTAAAGCTTTTTTTTAAAATATTACTTTAATTTAATTTGCTCTAATATTTTTATGTGCTTTTGTAATTTTATTTCTATTTAGCTTTAATTTATATTCATTTTACAGTCATTTTAGTAACTTCAAGTCATTTTAACTTAATTTTAGTAAAAAGAAAATTTATCTTATATTTATAAATTATATTATAAGTTATAAAATATATAATAAAATATTTATTATAAGTTAATAAAATATTTATTATAAGTTTATATAATATTTATTAATTTATATTTCAAAGCTATATTTCAATTAACAAACATGACTTTGAGTAGTTCTAGTTTTGTTATGTGCTTTTGTAATTTCTATTAGTTTTTGATTTGATTCTATTTAGCTTTATATATCATTACTCAGTATTTTATCACTTAATATTTTTAATTAAATGACTTAATTTACTAAATTACTTAAAATTAATTTATTTACTTCAACTTAATTTTTTTCAGTTAGTAGCCAGGACAAGAGATCAAAGTTTGTAATCAAATATTAATATTTCATTTCAATGAATAAAAAATGACTTTTAGTAATAGTTTTAGTAATTTTGTCAAGAGTTTTTGTAATTTTTATTAGTTCTTGTTATATCTATTAGCTTATTTCAATATCAGTAATTTTAGGAAGTTTTAGTTTACAATAACAACACGGACCAAATCCTAGGGCATATTCACCGTTGCGGATGCCAGACCGTGACGTCAGCACCAGTTTACGAGCGCCTCTCTCAGTGAGCCAGTGGGCCAGCTCCAACCCGAAACCACCCAGGCCTCCAGTGATGATGTACGAGAGAGAGGCAGGGCAGAATGTACGGCAGATAGCGGGAATCGAGAGAGGAGAAGCTACAGGAACACTGCTGCTCGTCTCCTCTGAACGTACCTGAGTGGTGAGAGGAGAGTATAAGAAATCTAAAATCCAATATCAAATTTTCATGGCAGATTTTTTAACATTAACCACCATCCTTACCTGCAGAAGGACTTTGCCGATGTGTTTGCCCTGAGCCATGTAGCGGAAGGCATCCTCCACCTGATTCCTCTCGAAGACTGTGGTACGTAATGGCTGAACGACCCCACTAGTGATTCCCTTCTTCAACAGCTCAGAAACCTCCTCCCATTCCCTGTTACCTTCCTCGAACAAAGCGTCCAGCAGAATGCCGTGAAAGGCCACGTTCTTTAGGAACAGAGCCATACCTGTACCGAGAACATGATGGGCAATTACATTTAAAGCATAGAATGCATTTCAAGTGTAAAAGTATGAGAATAATAAATCTAGGATCTGGGACGCACCTAGCGGCGTGTTGTTGGAAAGGTCATATTTGCCAATCTCCAGGAAACGACCATGTCTGGCCAAACAACGCAAGCTGGCCTGCAGCTTCTCTTCAGCAAGGGAGTTTAGAACCAAATCAACTCCTGAAAACACACATACGAACACAGTTGTTTAATACTTCAAGCCACAATAATATTCGATTCAATGCTGCTGTGCAGGTATTCACCTTTGCCCTGCGTGTGGAGCAGTACATGCTGTTCAAACGAGGTGTCTCTGGAATTAGCAAAGGATTCTGCCGTAAGCTGAGGAAACCTTTCCTGCAGGTATTGCTTCTTCTCTCCAGAACCTGCGAATCAAAATTAGATAATTTATGTTTTTTTATATTCATTTTCATTGTTTTAGTTATTGTTTTTTGGAAAATATCCTTTAAATTTAGTCAGTGGTTTGTGTGCGCAATAGACACAGACATGGTCAAAAAGTGACATCGGAGAATCACAATGATTTCTGCCCTTTCAAAAAGAAAAAAAAAAAAATAAAAAAAAATACTGCTGCCTAATATATTCAGTAGCTGAAATTCTGGTTCATCATTAGTGTTACTGCTTGTTATAGTAAAGAGCATCTATATAGCAGTTGTAAAATTACATGTATGTGCATATATGGGATTAATTTCACATGTATAAGATACATTTGGTGTAGCTTCAGTTTACCAGTGTTCATTAATTACAAATCACATGTATTTGATGTTCAGGGATAAACTCGTAGCCCTCAAACCGTGTTCACTTTATAGCCCTTAATCCTGTATTTGTGGACAAATGTGGGCACAGAGGACTCAGGTGCAATCCTAATTTTTATTTATTATAAATGTTATATCACTGTCTTCGATAAAGTTTTGTCTATCCATTTATGTTTTTTATTTACTTCAAAAAGTACCATATTTTCTATGTAAATTATGCTTATTTTTATATTTTTTATTTTATTTTTTTCAACTACATTAAAATCTCATTCCAATAAGTTCTTAGAGCTAAAACCTAAAGATGAAGCACTTTGCTGTCACCTGGTGTCTTACTTTGGCTTATTTTAGAATGGTGTAAATTACAGTTTTTCCAGTTTATTTCTATGGGTGCCCATTTTTGACCCAAATACAAGATTAAGGAGGGTTTTTTTTCAACCACTTAACATTGTAGAACTGAGTCAAAAAAATTGTGTGTTCAGGAGGCAAACTTAGGAAAAGTAGCCAAGTCTTGTTCCTCTCAGATCAAGGGAAGTATTTTTTAAAAAGAAATCAAACCTATTTTGCCCACATTTGTCCAGAATATGGTTTTAGGGTTAAGGAAGTAAAAGTGTGTAACTTACCCACAGTTGCGAAGACTCGACAGCGCATACTAAGTGCAATAGCAATAGCGGCCTGTCCCACCCCTCCAGAGCCTGAATGGATCAGCACACTCTCTCCAGGCCTCAGACGCCCTCGCACAACTAGGGAATAATAGGCGGTGGCATACACCACAGGAACAGAGGCAGCCTGCTCCAACGTCCTGCACATAAACACAGCTTCACTTAGCATTGAGAAATTTGGGAGAAAACTCCCAATTCAGATTCATAGGTGCTGAGGGTCTCACCAGCTAGATGGAACATCCCAAAGGAAGCGCTTGTCTGCATCCACACAGGTGGCCAGGCCTTTAGCTGGCAGCAAACCCATTACACGTCGCCCACTGGGGTCTCGCCCTGAAAACTCCATTCCCAGCATGCATTGCTGCAGCGCTATGTCTCCTACATGGACAAAATGAGAAGAGTCTCTTTCCAAAGACTTTTTAGGGTAAGCTAGCGTGCAAAGATCTCACTTTGATTGGGTACAAACCAGGGATGGCATCTGGAGGCAGTTTGCCGGTGGCCAGCATGATGTCCCTGAAGTTGAGGGAGGAGTAGTAAACGCGGCAGAGCTGCACGTTGGGATTGGAAGGGACAAAATGACGCAGCGGGGAAGCGATCCAGCGCAGCGATGAGAGGTCACCACGGGTCAGAACGTTCACGTACGCCTGTTCAATCAACTCCTCACTAAGATCTAAACAAACACACAGAACAGATGATGATCACGATGTGCTCAAAAGACTTTATCCAAACAAAGTTTCAATCTAAAGAGGGGTTCACTTTACATATGACAAAAACTGAATGAATGTATTCAATGTAATACATACAAAAGTATTAAATAGCAATAAATCCTCTCCAATTTACATTAGACTTGTGATATGTCACTGTAAGTGGTTTTTGACTTCCTATTTCACCTTGTGTTAACAACTGGTGCCTAAAAACGCCCCACAGCCCATCACGGTACACGTTCATGACCAGATCATTCTTCAATAACGCCTTCATCTCATTTTCGGTAGGAACAAGCGAGGGGACTGCAGCGTCCTTACTTAAATTAGAAACAAATGCACACCTATTGGGGAGGAGAAAAAGACCGATTAGACCAATTAAAACTAAAAAACAGTCAATTGCATAATCTTAACAACAAAAAATATGATATAACAGTAGCATATGTGGAACACTATGTGCACAGTAAATGGACGGACCGTATACGGTTGCCTCCAGGCTCCTGTCTTAGGCAGTTCACCATTCCCACCACTCCATTATGTCCCTTTGTGGCAATGAGCCAGACTGGGATATCAGATGACTCAGCTAAAGTGCTCTAATGAGAAACAGGGAGACAGAAAGGGTTAGAGGCATGCATTTGGTTTTAGCATGTTGCTGGGTGATTGGTAAGTGCTTTTGGTGGCTTTGGCAACACCACTAATGCATGAATGAAGTTATGAGGAAACAAAAGTAGCGGCAGATCTTTTCTTCCATATTGTGACATACATCCCAGTGGAACATATTGGATTTTGAGATGTGGGTATTGAACTCAAAAATCATTGCAAGCTTGCAGTCAATAATGAACTGGCAGGATTTAACCACACTAAACTCTCTCGCTTCACTGGCAACCGGATAAATTTAGAATTGATTTTAAAGTTTTGTTATTTGTTTTTAAGTCATTGCAGAACCAGTGTCCACAGTACTTATCTGAATTACTTCATCCGCCCACACAGTCAAGACCACTCAGATCGGGGGACTCTAACTTACTATCTGTCCCTCGAACTAGACTAAAAAATAGGGGTGATTGGGCTTTTGCAGCCATTGGACCTAAGCTATGGCATAGCGTATCCAGCTTACATCAGATCTGCCTAAACTTTGTCAATTTTTAAATCTTTTTAAACTGAAAAACATTTTTTTCTCAATAGCTTTTACTATATCTCTATGTGTGTAACTTTTATTGGTATTGTTTGTCTTTTTGTTAAGCACTTTGGTCAACGCCTGTTTGAAATTGTATTGTGTTTTAAATGATTAGAGTAGTCTTGCATAGATATCACTAGAGGGAAGTCTTGCCATTTTCACCAAAAACTGAATTATGACATTTGGATTAAACATTACGAGGTCAAAATTTAAAAAAAAAAAAGAAAGATAAGGAAAAATAAAAGAAATGGCTGAATCGTTCAGAATAGGTCCCATAACAAGCTTATAAGTTTATATTTCATGCAGACTTTAGCACTAACCTTTAGTGTCTCTACCCATTTATAGTCAGTAGGGTCCACAAAAATAAGTATGGGCTGTTTATGAGAGGACTCTTGGCGACGGCGACAAAGGAACAGAGCAGAGCCGTAGTATGATTTTCTCAGCATGACCACATTTAAAGAGGCCTTATGGAAAAGCTCCTCCCATTCAGTCTGAAAAAAAATGTTTAGAATCTGAGAACATTGCAACAAGTGCCAGGAAATATCTAATAAATAACTGGCCATTGTTATGTTATTAAGTACAGCATTGTTACTTTTAGGCACACACCTGAGTCAACAAACCCTCCTGGTTGCTTTGAGATGTGAGGAAAGCTACCGTCTCCCCTAGAGTGTCTCCTCTGAGTAGCGTGTGTAGCAAAACAAAACCATCTTCTTTTGCAGCTGAAGTCAGGTTCTCGATAAGAAGTGCAGGATTGGTTGTCGGTCCTACTGCACAGTTACACACAACCAGGTCAGCTCCATCCAGACCGCCTGTTGCTGGGCCCTGTTGAGGGTCCCACTGAGCAGATGAGATGCCCTGCTCCTCCAGGGAGCTCTGGTGAGCAGAAAGCTGTTCTGTGGAGACATCTGATGCGGTGTAGTCGAGACGCAACATCGGCTGGATGTTGAGGAGACCAACAGCCCGAGAAAACACACGGCCATTGGCAGCTAGAGCCTGAAGGAAAAGAATAAATGTTGAGAGCTTCAACCGTGTCCCCCACCTTAGAATAACCTGCCCTTTATAATCCTAAATAAATGATTCACCATACCTCCAGGACTTTGAGTTTTCCAGGAGTGCTGTTCTCGAGGGCCGTGTCCAAGCAGTGGCGTAACGCCTGGGAGTCCAGCAGGCCATTGAGCAGAGGGTCCTGCAGTAGACAGTCTCTCTCCTTCTCCACCGTCTGTTCCAGCTCAGAGCGCAGGTTCCCGTTCAGCTCCAGTCCGCACAGCACCGAGAGCAGCCGCAACAGACCTTTTTCCGCCTCTGCTCCAATCAGTTGGCCCTCGTTTGAATCTTCTAACCCAGGGATGGAGATCTTCACTCCCTGATTGGCCAGCTTTTTCTGGAGACGCTGTATAAGACCTGTGCATACAAAACGGGAATAGTAAGTATAGTGCCACAAACAAAAAGAGAAAAATACCACAGAAAATTGACAATTGGGAAAAAACTTTAAATAAATTTTATGATTGTAAATATAATTCTACTTATTTTCAATTCAGTAGAATTGAAAATTTTTAAAGCAAGTGGATATACAACACTCATCAAAAAGACAATTAAAAGCTTTTTGTTTTTTGTTTTTTTTAAATAAATGCTGATCTTTTGCTACTAAAGACTGGAGAAATTTCTTCTGAAAATTAAGGTAATTTTAATAATATTTCACAATTTTAAGTTATCTTTTTTATCAAATAAATGCTGCCTTTGTGGTGGGCATAAAAGCCTTTTCAAAAATATATAAAAGATTTTTTTTTTTTTGCCATGCCATGTTGCATTTCTCAATGAAGTGAAAATCGGAACATGCCTTTGCAATGTCTCAGTTGGTCGCCAAGTTTCTCATTGGTTCTCAGGCAATCTGAGTCCACATTGGGAACAAAGACAAATTCCTCCAAAGTGGGCGGAGTCTGCTGCTGTTGGCGACGGGGTGCTACGGTGGCGTGAAGTCCACAGATCTGAACTCCTCCAGCTGTTATGTTGTCCAGACAACGATTAACATGAACGTCCACAGCTGAGGAGAAGACATATTGGTTAGAAAAGTTTCAAATTAGGTTAGTTAGACTTCTGCTAGTTGGTGAGTCTGATACCTTTCTGCTCATCTGCATACTCGTTCACCCTCTCCTCGTGACGTTTGGGGTCCACACACACAGAGCGGATGCGAGTGGGAAGTCTCAAACTGCGACCAGGCAGCCCCACTACGATCATCTGCAACATGGTGTCTAAAAATGTAACCCAGTTACCCGTCCAGTGAAGTTTTCCACAGTCACCTGCGAGAAGAACCAGGGTATTAAGAGTTTAGGATTGGCCGAATCATATTTTTTGATCTTGACAATGTTTTAGTCTATATTATCACTACAATTTAAAGGGAATTACCTGCGTTGTTAGATTCCAGTATTCCCTGGAAGGTCTTGCCGTAGTCATATCCACGCAGACGCAGCTCTTTGTAGATGTCCCCAGCTTTCAAAAGCAGTTTGGGATCTTCCTTGTCTGCAGGCAGTGGTTTATTCAGCTCAGCATGGAAAGCATCAAGTCCATTGTCTTCCAAGACACTCACTTTACCTGGAACCAGAAAGGATATAAGAGCATGATCATGAGTCTGGTCATCAACATCAACTCACAAACATCCTGTTTTACAAAAGTGGTCTCATCTTGACTATGATTTTGCAAACAGTCTGTGAACTCACCACTGACAGCCAGATTTCCATTCTCCGACACCTCAAAATGGTTAGTGGCAGGCATGAGTCGCACCTCCAGCTGGACAGACCCTGTGATGTAGTGCACACAAGAACAAGGTTACATTTTATTTCGAAAGTAACTTTAGACCTTCTACTAATTATAAGTAACTTTCCAACTACATGTCAACTAACATTGAATGGTAGTGTATTTTTATTTTTTTTATTCTGAGTTGGAAAAAATATTTTATTATTAAAATATTTTATATATTTTAAGTCACATTGTGAGCTATAACTGCGCAATTGTGAGATAGAAGTTCGCAATTATAAAACTGCAATTACAAGTCCTCATTGTAAGATAAAGAGTGACAACTAAGTGAAACAGTTGGAATTATCTCTCTATTTTTTTATTCTAGACTTCAATATCATCAAAGATGTCCAGACTTGCAGTAATCTTTTACCTGTCTTGGGTAGAATGGTGGCTCTATGGATGGTAACGTCTTCAAATGTAACAGGAGTGTGCTCCATGACTGTGCCTAGTGATCTCATTAGAGTCCTCCAGGCCAGAACCAGGTATCCTGTGGCTGGGTACAGCACCCGTCCATCAATACAATGACCAATCATGTAGTAATCAGGAGACTCTGGGTTCATGTCTGCACAAAAAAAAGAGCCAGGCATTGAAAAATAACCATGAGACCACATCAAAAATGAGAAAACCAATGATTTCAACTTCACAACTACCCACCAATATTGTACACGGTGGCAGAGGTGGATCCCCCTGAGCCAGCAGGGAAGTCCTCCACCTTGGGCACGTCCCAGATCTGGGAGTGATCCCATTGAATGTGAGGAGAGATGAGGGGAGTCCCTGTCGGAACAGGGTACTCCACAGCTGGATACAGTTTATTACTGTTCACGTTAATTCTGTAAGTACAAAAGAGTCACCATCAGTCATTTTAACATTTGAAATATCGCATCAAAAACAGTTTGTTCACAGAATGAACAGCATAAAAACCAACCCATTCATGTAGATCTTGCCCACGTGAGAGAGGAAGAATTCCAGATTGTTGACATGACCTCTTTTCATTAGGGGGAGGATGGAGCAGGTTGGTTTCAGGCTCCGCTTCAGGATGGCCTGGAGGTGAAACATAGGTACAGTGTGTTAATAATAGTGGATGTACTTTTAAATCTTCAAGGCATGTGAATTGCCTTGCATGTTAATTGGGTTCTGACACTGAAAAATAATAAAAAAAAATAGTAACAAAATAATTTCCCATCCCTACATATGTCAAATATTATCCTTATATTATAACTATTATGATCACAAGCTATAATCATTGCCTAACACTTTCATGTGTTTGCTTAACTGAATGCATGATGTTCACTAACCACATAAATTATATTATCTTATAGCTGTATATACCAAAACTCTAATTGAATTGAACTGTTACCTGCAGCAAAGCATGAGGGGCAATTTCTACAACCACAGCATTATCTGGTACATGATTGAGTCCCTCCTGGAAGAGCACAGGGCTGACCAAGTTATTGACGTGGTACTCCGCAGAAGAGTAGAGTGCCAGCGGGCTCTCCCAGTCCGGCTGCGGGATGGACGTGCTGATCCAGCGTGCTGAGCGAAGCCTCGGACTCTTTATTACCTACAAACACACACACACACATATTCAGTGTTTATCTATAATGAGGTTTTGAGACGCTAATGGCCACCAGAGGGCACTGGTACACTTCAAACCTTCACTAACTCACCTTCTGCAGTGCAGCCAGGAGGGCTGGAGCGATAGAGGCCATATAGTATGAGTGGAAAGCCACACCGGCACTGCGCACCTCTTTGGCAAACACACCGCTCTCTTTCAGCTGGGCAACAAACTTACTGACAGAGTCCTGCATAACCAAAGAATTATGTTAGGTACCCAAAATACATACTGTAATTCTATAAACACTATGAGTTTCATATATATTTATTATTTTCTTGAGCGCATGTACCTGAGGGCCTGAGATGGTTACAGTGTCCTCCGCATTGTGACAAGCAGGAACAACACCCTGTGGACACTGAGCTTTGCATTCTTCCCATGTTAGGCCTAAAGGGGGGAAATGATGGTAGGGTTGGTAAAAGATAGCTTGCTAAAAAAAAACCTATAGCATACATTGCTGAACAAAAGACTAGGCAAATCCCCCATGGAGGGACACTTTGGGCTTTGAGTCCAGTTAATGAAGCAAATCTTGTGGATGAATCTGCCGTCACACTAACCCACTGCAGCCATGCCCCCCGGGGGCAGGTTGGCCTCTTTAATACAGCGTCCTCTCCAGTAAGCGGCAAGAACGGCCTCGCTGTGGCTCAGGGAGCCATCGGCGTAACCACATGCTAGCTCTCCCACAGAATGGCCAACAATCCCATCAGGCTGTAGCCCCAACTTCTGCAACATGTCAATCTGGGCGACCTGGATTAAATAAAAAATAAAATTATGAGTGCACAATTAGCAAGTGTAGTAGGTTTGATGTTTTTTGTGTCTTGTAAATAAGTGACACGCTTAAAAATGCAATTGTACAGGAAAAAGCACTTTATTTGAGCCATACAAGTTTAATCATGCAGGCTGAGATAATTTGGATGAACTATCTCTTTACTCAGACAGAGTGACTGTTGAAATCATGACTGATTGTGCCACTCTATTGCAATATTTGGCAGCTGGTATCAGTTGCAAAGTTTACAGGGGTCATTGTGTCATTGAGAAATTCTGCTGATCTCAGTCCTGTTCCAGTTACTCTGGCACTGTACATGGTGTCTCTAGAGCTGAAGGAGACTGACCTGGATGGCTGCAAGACCAACAAACGCATGAACGGTGTCTTCAAACGTGCTCTCATCAGCATCCATGAGCAAGCGAGACACACACAGCCCAGTTTCCTTCAGAGCCACGTCCGAACGCTGGATTGACTCCCGGAATTCAGGCAGCTGCATCAGACTACGGCCCATTCCAGCCCACTGTGTCCCCATTCCTGGCAGGAGATGGACATGCAGATAGGAAGAAAGACAGGACCAAGAATTAAAAATTCAGCCAATGTCATTATGTGTAGAAGCTTTCCACTATGGTGACTGACTTGCTCTGAATAACAAGCTTAAAAGGGATTTATGCAGTACCTGTCAAAAGTTTGGAAACATTATCATTACGTTTTTGAAGGAAGACTGTTTTCATATATATATATATATATAATAAAATGAATAATGTAATTTATTCCTGTGACGCAAAATTGAATTTTCAGCATCATTACTCCTGTCTTCAGTGTACACATGATCTTTCAAAAATCCTTCTAATATCAAATCAAGAAACATCTATTATTTGTGTAGCTGTTTAGGAGCTATTTTGTTTAGAACTGACTGTATCTAATAGCACCAGCTTTCTTAATTTTTAATTAAATCATTACATTAAAATTTTTGCAGCCTGTTTTCAATAAATGCTCTTTTTGGGCAGGAAAGGACGTTTTCTAAAAGTTGCTGTATGCATTTTATAGTAAATCAAGCTTTTTTTAAGCAAAAGATCTAACTGAAAATTCTCCCCTTTTTCTCCCAATAAAACATTTACCATCATCAATATAAGACTCCTCACCTGAGCAAATGAACCAGAGGGGCCTTGGTGTGGGCTGGACCTGTTGAACCTCTTTAATCTCTCCCTGTGCTCCTATCAGTGCATAGCCCCTGTAGGGCATGCTTGCCGTTGGAACTCCAGACACATCATTCATTAGAGACAGGTAGTTTGGGTTTTCCTTATAATGTTGGGCGTTGTCTAGGAGGGATGTGACCGCCTCCTCAGTGCGACCACAGGCCTGCAGGAGTCTGGGGATTGAAGGTTGTGCAGCTTGAGCCAGTGATTTTGAAACATGTGGACGCAGGATCACATGGACATTTGAGCCTCCAAACCCAAATGAGTTGATGCCCACGATGCCCCCACGGACAGGTATGGGCTCCGACACAACACGCACCCGGCCATCCGTCAGAGCAGGAATGTCAGGGTTTGGATCATGGAAATGGATGTTGGGAGCCCAGACGCCATGTTCCAGAGACAAAACCACCTGAATACATGCAATATGAGAGAGTTACTTGATTTACTTCACATTTGGGATGTGGGATTCAGCTTCCAAGTATTTAAAAGGATACTCCACTTTTTTGGAAATAGGCTCATTTTACAACTCCCTCAGAGTTAAACAATTGAGTTTTACTGTTTTCGAATCCATTCAGACGATTTTTTGTAATTTAGAAGAATATCAGTAAACAGACAGTTTCTGGTCTCATTCACTTCCATAGAATTTTTTTCCTACAATGGAAGTCAATGAGACCAGAAACTGTCTGGTTACTGATATTCTTCTAAATAACAGAAAACCGGCTGAATGGATTAGAAAACGGTAAAACTCAACTGTTTAACTCTGAGGGAGTAGTAAAATGAGCCTATTTCCAAAAAAAGTGGAGTATCCCTTTAAAGAAAAAGCTGACATACTCAGGGAATAATCAGGGAGAATATTTGAAAGACAGTCTATCTACCTTGGCAAGAGCTGCCAATCCAGAAGCAGGCTCTGGGTGTCCCATGTTGGATTTGGTTGAGCCAATTAGAAGCGGATCCCTCTGTGACTGACAGAATACACTCACAATGCCATTCACTTCCTGAGGATCCCCAACCTGTAAAATACAAGAACTATTTGTATTATCCACTAAACAACAAACAATGACTGCATTTACATACAGAGGCAGAACAAAATGAATGTTACAGTTCCAATAACAATAGCTAGGACACTAAATAGACCTTTCAAAAGACTCTGACAAAAATCCAAAAATAAAGATGTGTGAATATGTCATAATCCTTCTACAGGAGGCATAAGGACTGGAGAAGTGGCAAGAGCAATTAACTGTAATGTCCGTAAAAAAAGATGCCTAAAACAATGCTACAGGGAGACAGGAAGGACAGCCGAGCGTCTTTGCAGTACCAAACCAAGTCATTCGCCTTGGTGGAGATTAGTGGGAGTAACTTCTCACAACATACTGCCAAATCTTTCTCAGTTCATAAGGATGAGATGCACTGTAGGACTTGTGGAAACAAGAGTGCTAATTTTGATATTATTGACCCCCGCTCTGTTCAGGCACTCATTATGCCATTTCTGTTCATCAACTGTTTCTGAATTCATTTTTTTTATATATAAATTTGTACTTAATCCCTGAATCATATTTAAAAATTCCTTTTCCAATAATCAAGCCACTCCTATTTTTAATTTTGGAGCAAATCTCCTCAAAACGTGTTTGTTTTGTGTGTAATTTCACGTTTGACTGACCTTAGTACCAGTACCATGGGCCTCGATGTACTCCACCTGCTCAGGTGATATGTTGGCCTCCTCATAAAGGGAACGGACCAGGCGCTGCTGCATCTCACCTGATGGGAATGTCACACCTGGAGAAAGAGAAGACACACCACATTCCACAATATAAGCAAACGCAAGCATCATTCACAATGACATATGCATTTCTGGAACGCAGACAGGAGCTACGGCACGGACTCTTCTGTCCTAAATCTACTGTATAGCAGCACATGACAGACAACAGGATATAGAGGGGACTGATATCAGTTTCTACAAGATACATGCCAGAGATTTCAAACAGCCTCAACTATCACGCTCAGTAAAGTATCAGGTTTAAAAACACAGGGTTGTAATGTGTGGCAAGAGGCACTAGGGGAAAAGCCAGCATCTATGACACTTATAGTGCCAGCATTGACAGTAATACCAGGCTTCAGTGAGCCTAACCAGATCAGGCAAGCATTAACAGAGCGGATTTCACTCACGCTCTGGGAATTTGAGGCAGATTTGACGTCTGTGAAAAGGAAGCATGGGTTTACCTTGCTCTTTGTAGCCGTCTGTGTTATTGCCAGCATTGAGAACTGTGGCGTAGATTCTCTTAGCCATTGACTTCTTGGTCAAGAGTACTGCGACAGCAGCCTCTGAGCGACAATAGCCATTTCCTAGAGGGTGAAATAAAATTAATTATCATAAAGCCTCCATTCATTAACAATCGTGCAAATCAGAAATGTAGTCACAAAGGGTCTCCGTTCAAAATAGCATACCGTTACACTAACCATTTATGCAGTATATGCACTGTAAGTCTCCTTTGTGCAGTATGCAAATTCTCTATGGAATAGTACTTTTACCATAATTTGAACAAAACACACTGCGCTGAGTACTGTATGCCAAAATGCAAAGCACTCAATTTGACTTTTGACCTCCCATATGACAAATGAACAAGAACATTTTATTATTATAAATTTTTATATTTTATTAGGCTCCAAGAGTAAAGATTTATTTACACAAAACTGTATTAAAAACAATTAGACAGCATTTTGCTAAATAAAACATGGAATCAGACGACATTATAGCATACTTCTGCTCAAAAACCATTTTGCATATATTTAGTATGTAGTATTCAGTATGCAACACCAAACCCTTAGAAGGCTTGGAGTGCCATTTAACAAGTTATGCAATGATTGAACAACCAGATTCCTTTTATACCTTTCTGAGAAAACTGTAGACGTTACAGTGATGCACGCAATCTCACCTGAGGCATCAAACGACTTGCAGGATCCTTCAGGACTGAGCATGCCCAGTTTCATGAACTGCACTGAGGTGTTGGGCTTGAGCAGCAGGTTAACTCCGCCCACAAGTGCTGCATCACATTGGCCATGGCGAATAGCATTGAAAGCATTTTCCAGAGCCAGCAGACTAGAGGAGCATGCAGTGTCAATGGCTGTGCTGGGTCCTGAATAGGCGTTGTACATCAAACACAACAGTTAATGGTTGATCATATAAAGGGTTCTCACACAAAGTGATTTAAGGAATCCATTTCAACTGGTTCCCTCATTTTATACATGACTGATTGAGTCAAGTTATACCAGTAAAAGACATAACTGTGTAATGAGTCACTTATTCAAAATCACCTCACACGACAAATCACACCATACAGAAAGAACGATGAAACAGTCATTCAAAACAAAGATTCGGACAACCCAATTCTGTCATACAAGGTTTCCTAGTAATTAAACTTGTAATGTTTGCGTACCATTGAAGTCAAAGAAGTAAGACAAGCGGTTGGCAAACATGGCCCGCTGGCATCCCGTCATGCTGTATCCCAACAGCTCCTCTGGGTCTTTACTGAAGGCCTCTCCTGCCTCTGAGCCACTCACTCCAATGTAGACGCCAGTCTTGCTGCCACGCATGGACACTGGGTTTATGCCTGAAAGGAAGAATCAGCTTGTTCTATATGTGTAGTAAATCATCAGTAAAAATACTGGATTTTAAAAAACTTGACTTGTCATCACTTATTAATCATTACGAAATAAATGCTCCTTCCATTTAAATACTTTAAATGAACACTCTTAACTATTTACACACACACCATTTACCAATAAACATAAAATAAACAAACAGTACATTATGTTCAAAAGGTTTGGGATGTTTTCTAAATGTTTTTCAAAGAAGTCTATTATTATCATCAAGGATGCATTTATTTTAACAAATGGTAACAGTGAACTATTATTACAATTATAACTTAACATTATATTATATTTTAAAATTTAATTTATTTGTGTTGGCAAAGCTGAATTTTCAGCATCATTATTCCATTCTTTAGTGTCACATGATCTTTTAGAAATCATTCCAATGTGATGATTTGGTGCTCAAGAAATTATTCTCAAAATTATGATCAAAACTTTGCGGTTAAATTAAAAAAAAAAAAAAAATGCGGGAACCGTGGTACTTATTTTTAGGATTCTTTATGAATAGCATTTATTTAAAATAGAAATCTTTCCATTTCATGATAAACATCTTGACTGTCACTACCACTTCAGTGTATCCTTGCTGGATAGAAGTATTCAATTTTTTCAAAAGAAAAAACAATTACGGACCACAAACTTTTTATAAAACATCATATGGGTGGCTAAAGCATAAATATACATTAAGTTTTTAATCAGCATCATAAAAATCCTCAAATAAAATAATGAGTGAAGTGCTACAAAATATGACTTACTTTTACCCTTTAAATGCAAGCTATACACTTTGCAATATGTCATGAGCGACCACAAAATACGTTATATTAACACCTACTGTAAAAGAGCAGCTGACACTAACCTCCATCGACGATGGCCTCGTACGATATCTCTAGCAAAAGCCTCAGCTGTGGGTCCATGGTGTGAGCCTGTTTGGGATGCACACCAAAAAAGGCTGCATCAAATCTGTCGATTTCTTTTAGTTTTCCATTTCTTCTGGGAAGGCCATACAGACCTAGAATAAAAAAATAAAAAAAATAAAAGGAATCAAAAGTGCTCTCTACTCATCGCCCTAAGCTTGCTTGTGCTTTAGCACATGAATGAGCGTATTAACTTGGTGCCAACAGAGAGGAGAGAGACAGGCCTTTCATAACACCCAAAGCAAGACGGACAAGGAAAAACACAGAACAGCAGCCATGTAGGCAAGGCGACCATCAGATTGGCCTTCGGAAAAGCAAACCGTTTCTAAGTTATCAAAAATTATATTAAAAAAAAAATTGAACTGAATATTGTTAGCATACCTGGTTTCCACCGCCTGTCGTCTTCTGTGACCATGTCCACTCCATTGAAAAGGTTCTGCCAAAATTCTTCCAAATTGTTAGACTCAGGAAGGCGACCTGAAATTCCAGCTACAACGATATCCTCCATTTCTGACTAGATTTTCTTTGATTCTATTAATATAAAGACAAAGAAAAAAGAAAGAATGGGTCAGTCAATGAACAGAAAAATGGTGCAATTCAGTCAGTTTGATCTACATTGACATTATCAAGAACTGTGTGTGAATGTGTCATTCAATTTAAATCAGCAATTGTGTGTTGGGGTCACCAAGTTGATGTACAATTGGGTATAGGCGGGGGAGTGTGCATGGGGGGGTGTGGCCTGAAAAGCTGGACACTTTTGTTCCCCGTTTCAGGGTCACAGCGCTCAAAGCGACAGCATGGATGGGATTCCTGTTCATTCAATGCAATCAAGAAGCGGTGACAAACACAGTGTCCCTCTGTTCCACTTTCCTCAAACCACAAAGGAGGGTCCATTTTAATTTGGAGGACCACAGAAACGGCATTAAATATACCAACTGAGAAATCAACTCATCTAACTGTACAGTACGCCATCTGATATATTTTACCATCTTTATAAAGCAAACATAACAATATTAATATTAACGTATTTTTCTTTAATATGGGATGATGTGAAAAATAAGATGAAAATGAAACAGTTCATAACAAGTTTCCACAACATGTGCCCATATTATAATAGTGTATATAAATAAATATATATAGAAAGAGAGAGTGTCTAATAACTTTATAAGTAGGTCCGATCATTTTGCACACACTATGCATCATTAATGAATACATTTATTTTACAACTGTCCAAATAAAAGACAATCATAGGAGAAGTCTTTCAGGAGTTTTTTTCAGGAGAAGTCTAACACTTGTAAGCATCTTTTTAATGTTTGTTTCCACACTGAAGAAATTTTAAACAAATTATGGTTCTCGTTAATTTGTGAACAAAAAGATATTATTCACTCATGAAACAGACATCGCTACTTTTCAAGAGCAGGATTTTCAGAGAATATTTTTTTTTCTAGAGTTTCTCAAGTCATATTGTCTATGTTTATAATAATATAAGTATTTATAATATTTGATGATTAAACTGTCGTAAGTGAACGCCCTTTCAAATTTCCTGATGGCGTAACAAGCAATAGAGATTGGATTTAAGCCATATGTTTTCGTGTATATGAAAATAACTTGTTATTTAGGAAAGTGATATTCATTAGAAAAGGAATATTTTACAATTACATAAACCGAAGAGGTAAATGTGCACAGGTGAGTCTGAGAGAAGGAATTAGTGCTCTTTGTTTCCACAGTGACAACCAGAAGGAGTCTTTGCCGGGCAAGTGCTCACATGCAACAGCTTGCCTGTAAACGTGAATCTGTGTGAGTCATTTAAAGCTCTATTTAATGCAATAGTACAATACACACATGTTAAAAAAAACAATGAACTGAACAAAGCAGAACGAAGCGATAGATAAACCAGCAACACAAAGCAGCTATATTGAAACAACACTAAACTTGTTAGGTGTGTACTACAGTAATACTATGAATAAATGACTATTTTGATTGTCTAACATTTAACAACAATACAACATTATGCATGGCAGAACACAGACTGAGAAAATAAACAGATTTCTGAACTGTAATCTACCTGACCCAGATCCGAAGCAGCCGCTGAGTTAGTGATGTAGCTGACCACTTGCCCAACTACAGCTCCGATTAACAACCTCCCATGGAGCTTGTGTGTCATCAGCTGATGACAGTATTACAGTCTTACAGTCCTTAAAGGGATATTTCACCCAAAAATGAAAATTCTGTCATTAATTACTCACCCTCAAGTCGTTCCAAACCTGTAAGACTTTTGTTCATCTTCAGAACACAAGGATATTTTTGTTGAAATCTGAGGGATTTTGATGCCTCCATTGACAGCTAAGCAAATACCTCTTTGAGACTTCAAAAAGCTCAAAAATTAATTGAGTGGTTTTGTCCAATTTTTTTTTAACTCAATTGATTTATATGATAAACAGATTTAATATGGGATTTTATTCACATATAAACATTGATCAGTGAATAAACAGCTCAACCGAACCTGCTTGACACAAGAAAAAACCTCTTTGGTTCTTGCTGAACATGAGAATGAACCTCAATTGGTTCTTGGAAATCAATCAAACATGCTTGAGCTTCTGTTTACCACAACTGATGTGAGAGATGAATGTTTAAATGTTAAAAGTTTGGGAACCACTGGCTTGGACCATATGATATATGAATAAGAAACATAAATTAATGCAATGAACTTGCTAAAATTCTCTGAAAAATCTTGATAAGCTGACATCAAGCTGATTATCATCTGACAATATTTATCTAATGGGTTTTACTAAATGAGATAATCAGATATTATATTACAAGTTATTTCCACACATTATTGAAACCTAAATATAAACATGGTAGTCAACTGGACATGAGGGTAAAACAAAACAAACAAACAAACAAAAAAAACCCGGATGTCTAGGCTACATGGTCATTCCTGACAAGCCATGAATGATGCAGAGAGAGTCCTGCAATAAATACTAGACTATAGTTTAGTGCCTAAACAAAAAACAGTCCTAAAAGCATCTCCAAATATTACCATCCTCACTGACAAACACTGGTTACATGCCAAACCTTGTCAAGGAGGTTTCAAAGCGTGATAAATGCCGCAATAGCTCTACACTGACCGCACTGATTCTTTGATACTTTTCCACATCTCAACATATTACATTAATCCTTTTTAGTTTATAAATAGACAGATTCATTGCATAACGCTGTTTCTTTTAGGCAAAGTAAGATGAATCGTGGTGTCATCATATGCTGCCTCCAGCTAAAAGCTTATACTCACTTTAAATCAAGAGTGTGTTGCTCATAGATATCCACAAATGTGTAATATCCTTCGGGTTAAATTAGAAATGGGAAGTTCGACACATTTCCACGAATCGATTCTTTCGAACAGGTTGTATGTTATTCTTACTTCAATGACGTCATGACGTAATTACGTCAACGCGCGATCCCAACATCCCTATGAAGTGTGCACTGCATTAAAAACTAAAAATAAATTGACATATCTTGGATTTTTTACGTATTTTAATGAAATGCTGTGCATTTCTTGTTTATTTGTAACATTTCCTGCTTCTCGGTAAATAAAATACATATCACCATCATCTATTCACTATGGTCTTAAGATTCAGCGGTGTCATGATTCACTGAAAAGATCCGATTCAAAAGAACCAATCATTTGGTTTCTTTTGAGATATACATTTTTGTTCATGGTGTTACAGATAAATCTTGAATTTGAACATGTCTGAAATCTGCACATCTTGTTAAACTACAGACCTAGAACTGACACGATATGCTCGCTTACCTGGATGTGTGTTCAGATTACCGCTGTTTCCCGCAGATCCTTTGGGAAAGAGTCGACTTCTATACTCCTCTTAATTGTTGTCGGCTCTCAGTACAGAATGGAGAGATTCGCGATCCCCCCTTTGGCCAAGCCCTAAAAATTACTCTCGCTCTTCTGAGTCCCTGTGTCTGTTTCATTTAAATGTCTGACATCCTCGATGGCCACGCCACATGGGCTGACAGTTTGGCTCTGAGGTGCAGTCCAATGAGAGAGGAGGCTGGGCTGCAGACGCAGCCAGTGATGGGCTGATTTCAGGGAAAAAAACGCGTCTGAAAAGGCTGGGTTACTAAAGTTCATCCCGGCATAATCACATGCACTGCAGCACAAATTTCTGCTTTACGAGTCAGATCGAGCAAGTTCAAGTTGACACGAGGTCGTGTGTCTGCGATTTGCAAACAATCTGAAATCGGGTAAATTTAGCATGCAACACTGGATTGATATTGAAACAGCATGGATGTTGGTCTGTCATAGTTGTTCATTACTTAGTATGGATTACTTATTTTAACATTAGAACATATAGCAGTCCATTATATTGGATTCAGTTATAGAATGAGGTAATGTACGTAGCTAAATATACTTCATCTAAAATGTGTTTTAGCCTACAGTATGTGAATGGAGTTAAAATGCATGAGAGAAATCTTTTAGAAATATATATTTAAAAAAACATCTCGTCTCCAACAAGTAGTTTTCAAATATTTTCAACCTATTTTGTTTCAATAGCCTATTTCCTAAATAAATAAATAAAAAATAATAATCACGAATCGAAGTTTTCTTATGTTTCTTTACAAATTAGTGAATTCATATTCAAATTAATGAAATACGTCTCTTAACGTGTCTGTTTTGTTTCTACACTATACACTGACTTTGATTTGCTGGACAAACAGTTTTCAAGATGAATTAAATATTTCAAGTAACAAAATTACTTTTTTTCTTAAAGAGTTTATAAAACATGCCAATCTTCTCATGTCAACATTGTTTTTAAAGAATTTCAACCCTTTTACAATGTCTGAACATATTACCTTAAACAGTATTTTCATACAAGAATAGAATTCATGTTTTTTTTGTATTTTTTTACGATTTTACGTAGGCCTATTTATTTTGGCTTATATGCTGCAACATTTGCTACATTTAGTTTTTTAGAGTAGTCGTATTCAAAAATTGATATTATAAATGCGGGGGGGAAGTTCCGCGTACATTGTTTGTTAATGTTAATGTCTAATAATAAATCTTCAAAGTTTTGGGGAGATGCGTAACGACATCGCCGGGTGTCTACTGGTGGCGCTGTTGAGCTCCACAGACACGTGAGAGACACGGGGCATAACATTTTGACGGTTGCCAGTGAAAAGAAATTCACCAATCAGTGAGCGGAGGTGTGCAGAACGAGCCAACCAGAATGAATGCAAGAATGCAAGGGGGGGGGGGTGATGACCATTTAATATGAATATGACCATTATAATGACCATTATAAAAGACTTGCATGTATATTGGTAAAATTATGCAATAATTTATTAGAACATTTACAAATGTAAAAAACAAAAACATGCATGATGCAAAAATGAACAAATAAAAATGCAGCACTTCAAATAGAAAAATCTTTCAAGCAGGGTCGCCCCTCTTTTAGTCTTTGTTGTTGTAATTTCGAATCTTCCCCTGATTTCTAGCAGGGCGTGTCTTTTTAGCAGGTACAACTGTTGTACGACTTTGTTTCTTCTTTTCCTGGAGAGATGCTTTAGTGCCCTCCACACTGACCAGTGCAGTAGGGGGCTGAGTAATATCTGGATGTCCTCTGTTTGCCGTAGACACTATACCTGAGAGCACAATAATATACGAGTTTGAAATTCAGTACTGCTAATCAAAAAGTTACTGGTTTGATCCCTGTAGACATGAAGCATCACTATTGTGACCTTGAGTAAAGCACTTGAGAGAAGAGTACTTCAAAAATATTCAGTAAATGGGCCCGTAACTGTTTCCATCCAAAATTGTGAATTGAACTTATGCGTAAAATTGGAATATTGCATGCAACATTCGAGAATAAAGAGCATGCAGGCGTTACAAACACAAAACAAACACGCATGTTCTCGCATATAAATACTTGGTGTTTGGGAACACAATCATTATCATTATCCAATCACATCCTCTGTGGTGGCAAAGTAAAATAAAGATTTTGTTGCGCTTCAAGGGATTTATTCAGTAAATGGGTTTCCTTCGTAGTTTATGCATGTCTTCTTATTGAAAAAAAATAAACACAAGCATATACGTTTTTAAGCACTTTTAGAATTTATCTTAGCATTTTCATTGAGCGTTTTTATGCAATAACCAAAAATTGCCACATAAATAGGTGGATGAAAACATCCAATGTCATCATTTTATCTGGATCTAAGAAATTATTCAAAAAATATATGTATAAAATAGGTATTTCTATTTCTTCCATTTCTTTTCTGAATTAAGTCAATTTGACATTATTAGTGATACTTAAAGTAAAAAAAAAAATGTGGTGTCATTAAAAGATTAAACTTCTCACAATATTTGACCTTTTTGAGAAAAACTTTGAAAACATTTGTTGTACATTTTACTAGAATGTAAATCAAGATTGTTGAACTGTTGATGTGACACCAAGATGAATACAAAGATACATTCCTAAAACCATGGTACATTTCAATTTTTCCTTTATCTTCTCAGATATCTTTATTTGTCTCTGACCCAAAAAGTGATAAATGGCACTTGTATTTAGATATTAGCATCTATATATTTCTGTATCTTTCTGACAGAGCAAAATTAAAACTCTTCACTTGTGTGTGTGACCGATGCTGAAATGCTAAGTAAATACCATTTGATTTTTGGACTAAATAATGTACTATGAAGCAACGCTGATCCTAAACCTGGCTTGAGCTGATGGGTTATGACAGAGTACATTAGTCTGAACCCTAGACACCAGAACAGCAGTCAAAGTACCTGACCTGTTTCTATGCCAAGGTTTTCAAATGATGAAAATGTTGGCCCAAGGTACATAGGGGTTTAATTTAAAGCAACTGGCCTTTATATTCAAATTATTATCTAAATGGCTTTGTCAGCTGTCTGATAAAACTGATGCAACATCATGATGTGATGCTGCCATCAAGGAGCCATAATTTAAAGAAAGTTACCGCAAGATAAATGTCCAAAGAGAACTAAAGATATTAGATAATATAGGCCATTCTTATTCAAAATTCAATCTCACTCATTCGTGACGAGGCTGCATTTACTGCTAGTAAATGACTATGTGTATAAAAGAGACAAGTGTAAAACTGATCTGACTGATAAAAAAAAAAACAAATGGCTTAATGGTCTTATCAGTATTATGTCCATAGATTTGGCAACTTTCATTTGGCCTTAAACCCAATCATGCAGCTCTGTCATCATGCAGCTCTGTCCTCCCAAATTCACTTGATAAATCAAGTGATGAAATTTCAGACCAAGAAACGTGTGCAGTTATCTATTTACACATTCACCATGGCTAAACAGTCAATAGATAAAGTTAGTTAAAGGAAGTTGCTTAATCATGTTTTAGCTAACTGACTAGTACTTGAACATCCTATTAAGTCATCAAAATAAGGCACGCACCATACAACAGTTATAAGTTTGAATATAAATGGTCTGAAGATTGAAGTGGCTCATTTATTACTTTTCTGCTCACCTTTGTGCTCACTGTCACTTGGAGAAAACAGAGAGGAACTCAAACCTTGATCCAACATTTTCCACACATCCTTTAGGGAATCATCGGTGCCCGTAGATGACAGCAGAATCCGGGGTGACCCAGGCAGTCGTACCAGAGCTTCAGGTTGTGGCGGAGTGTTTTCTTTACTACCCACAGACTTGAGGAAGGAACAGAGAAAAAGAATTAAAACATTGAAACAACAACAATAGATTCACTCTTGTTTACACCAAATACAACCACATAAATACCTTTCAAGGGTTTAGGGTGCATTAATCTGATATAAAATGCAGTAAAAACAGTAATATAGTGTGAAATACTATTAAAATTTAAAGCAGCTACTTTCTAACTTAATATATTTTAAAATGTAAAGCTAAATTTTCAGCAGCCATTACTCCAGTCTTCAGTGTCACTCGATCCTTCAGAAAAATCATCATTTTAATGCTGATTAGCTGCTTAAGAAGTACTTCTTGTTATTATCAATATTGAAAACAGTTTTGATAACTAATATTTTAGAGGAAACTGTGATAAAAAACATTTCAGGATTCTTTGATTAATAGAATTTATTTGAAATAGAAACATTATAAATCCACTTTTGATCAATTTCATGTATCCTTGCTGAGTAAAATTCATTTCTTAAACTAAACTTTTCAATATGTGTAAAATATATTTATGGGGTGGTGAAGTCATAGTACCTGGACTGAGAATGGTGGCTCCCGTGGGTTGGTGGTTCGGTGTTTATCTGAACTCTCACCCTCAGAGAATTGAGGACGGACAATAATTGCCATTTTCTTACTCTGATCTCTCTGTGCATATTGTAGCTCCTAGAGTAAGATTGAAAATAAATATATTTAAATTGAATTCTTGTGTTACTGTAATCAACCATGTATCTTTGAGCATCTGACAATGGAGTGATCGCTGACCTTTGCCATGCTCCAGAGGCCTTGACTTAAAATAACATTGCATAAAAGCTGTGTCTAAATCTTCAGCTCAGTACATTTGCACAGGCCAATCTGATTAATATGATGAAATATATTCTCTGTATCAATACAGTGAACATGCCTTGACTAAAGTCCCTATCATGCCTAAGTCACCTGAGTGGTTAGCTGGTACTGTAGCTGTTCCAGGGTAGATAAGCGGCTCTTTGACTGCACCCCATGCTCGGTTTGAGAGCGGTCTTTTTCCAAGCTGTGCTCGGGATCATCTGGTTTGAGAATGATCTTTGAGTGTCGTGAAACTGAGAAAAAAGAAAACAATTTCTATAACTACAAAAATTACAGGGAAGACTTCAAAGGGCATATTTTGAATTAAAAACGTTGAATTTTACATAAAAGTTTTAAAAATAATTTTACATAAACAACTTTAATAACTTTATAAAGACTTAATGTATGGCTGTAATTGCACAGGACATATTAAACTGGGGACATGTTTGGAGGAGAGGAGGAAATAAACATTTTTAAATGTGTTGTTGATATTCAGAGGTGATTTGCCAGTAAACGACTTCTCAAAAAGTTGTATAACATAAACTGCTTTGAAGCGAGGCAAAACACACAATGCATGGGTAATTTGCGGGACGAGCATTGGGCTCTCTATTGAGAATCAGAAGGCTTCTTTAATCCCTTGGTACAAACATAGATCAACCCATTGTGATGGGGCACAAGCATAACAATGAGAGGGGAATTATAGGAATTAACCCCATGTGCCCTTTTACAAAATAACAGAAGAGGGTTTTTTATATCCCTCTAGAACCATTCTTTATGTGATTCACTCTGGAAGAGAATACTGAAATCAAATACACTTCAAAACCAATACCAACCCTCCAGTCCTGCTTCAAGCAGCTGAGCCCGGAGCCTGTTGCCCATTTCAATGAGTTGCCGTTTGTCCTGACTGAGGCCGGAGATCAAGCGTGCAGCCTGTTTGAGTTTTGACTGAAGTAGAGGAACATCACCCATGGCGCCCCCTCTGGCTGAACTCTGCAGCAACAGAAGCTGCTGTCGCAGGGACAAGTTTTCCTCCTGAAGCTGCTTTACCATCTCACTCTAAAATACCAGACAGACATTCTTGTTTAGGTAACCATAAAGAATACTTCTGATAAGAGACAATTCATGTCAGTAATATATACACTGACAATACTGTTTGGACAATAGCCCCAACTGCAGATAAAACTGTTTGGACAGTAGCCCCAACTGCAGATAAAACTGGTTGGCAACAGATTCTGCTTAAATGCATGTACACACACACACACACACACACACACACACATATATATATATATATATATATATATTCATGGGGCAAAGAAAAGGCGCTTCATATTTTTAACAACCCGGCCATGATTTATTTATTTATTTTGCACCACAAGCAAACAAAACTAATTTCTTAATTCTTAAGATTATTTCAAAAAAAGTAGGAGGACAAATTTAAACAGTGATTGTAATATAAAGCCTTTTTATGGTCATATTACATTATTAAACATACATTATAGCATGGTGCACTGAAGTGCTGTACCTGATTAAGGACAATGGTCTCTCTTCTGCTTGCAAGGTCAACCTTCAGTGCTGACACCTGGCCACAAAAATATTGCAGTTTAATAAACATAAATTGTAATTAGAAACATATATTAATCATTTTGTTTCTTTAAGGCAGAAAATATCATGTCTTTACTTCCACTTATTATGAAGTATTTTTCTATATACTTTTAACTTGCCTGGTTTCCAAGGGCAACACTCTCCAGGTTGTGGAGCAAACTGCCTTTTTGGTACTCTTCTGCTTCCCGTCTTACTTCATTAACCTCCAGTTCAGTAGCTGCCACTCTTTGCTTGAGCCTCAGTTCTTGAGCTGCTGCTGCCCTCTTGTGATTGGCCAGCTCTAGAAGTAGGCTCTCATTCTCCATGTGTTTTGAATGACACTGAAGGAAAGAGAAATTTAATCATATATAGAGGAGTACACTATATATTCAAAATAGCCAATTTTGCCTGTAATTGATCATAAGAACACACAAAACGCAACTAGAGAAAGCTGGCGCTTCACATATACTGACACTAAATCTAAGCTCTGAATTAACTGGTAAGTGTGTTATCTGTTAAAAGTGTTTCCATCTAATCAAGAATTCCATGATATTATGGTCTGTTAATTATTGGATGCTTGGGGTAAGTTGGGCTAAAATCATTACCTGTTGGGTAAGCTGTTCCACAGTAGACTCCAAATGAGCCAGTCTCACTTCCTGTTTCTTAAGAGCAGCAGTACTGGCTACTTTCTCCACTCGTAGCCCACCTGCAAAAAACAAACAAACAAACAAACAAAAAAACTCTGTTAAACACTGTGAAGTGCTCCTACCAATATCTGATTCCATTTTTGGATTTCACTCTTGACTTTTTTTTTTAAATCAAAAATCCCCAAACTACAGTATTACATTACAGATCATGTTTGATGAAGGTGTGAGCTCATGTTTTTAAATTACCTATGGTCTCATTAAGTGATCTAATATGGTTTTGAAGGTATGCATTGTCAGGGGAAACAGGGAATGCAAGGGAGGGATTGCTGGCAGTATTGACTGTCTTGGAAGACTCCTCCAGCCGCTCCTCAAGACCACGACATTTAGCCTTAAGCTCCTGAATCTCTTTCTCCAAAGCCTGACTGTAGTCTGTAGTCCCTGAAACAGACAAATCACTTTTTGTTACATTTAGCATTTAATTAAAAAATGTCATAAAGTAAAATATTACTGTATTATTATTACTATATTATTTCCTTATTGCTGTGGTGACTGCTTTTACCTACAGAGCTGACCTCTGGATTTGTGGTCTGGTTATGACTCTGAGCTATAGGCATCTGCTTGCTCAAGTTCTCCATCTCTTTCCTCATTTCGGTCACCACTGCTCTAAGACTGCTGTTCTGCTGCTGGAGTCTCCTGATCTCTTCTGAAGGGAAACTGCTGCTGTCTACTGCAGATGCCTGTTGGAAAAGTTCACATTGTTTTATGTTATGCAAGACAGAGAGAAGCAGTAGTGAAACAATCAGATGATGGAATAGTAAGCCAATTAGTTACCACTAGGTGGAGGCAAGAGATTGTGCATGCTGAAACACTTTTAAAGATCTGAATTTTCAATCAGTCAACAAGTTATCCGTTCGGTCAGTCAACAAGTTATCAGTACCGAGTTATCGGTCAGGCTATGGTCGCGCAAAAAAACATACAAACAAACAAAAAACAGCTAGCAACAGCTGTTCTGACAGCTGGCAATTTAAAGTGCTGATACATAAGACTTGTTATGCTGTGCGGAATATGGATACGTGATGCTATGCAATATAACCTTGTGTTAGTGGCCAAGCAACTTCTGCTGACGTGCTATTTAAAGTCTCTTAAATGTTTCCTGATAAATGACCTATCAAATAGCTGACAGGGCAGATATGAACAAACATATAACTCTTTATTCTCAGCTAAATATGACATGCCACTTCAGAATAGCTGTAATAGAATTGCACCAGTAACCCTTTAGTTTAGGGTTCAATTCGCACTATTAACTATTTGCTTATTGTCATGCATATTACTAGGATATTGGCTTTTATTAGTACTTATAAAGCACATATTAATGTCTTATTCTGCACAACCATATTCTGCATCTCTCAATCCAACCCAATACCTAAACTTAAACTTAACAATTACCTTACTAATTATTAATAAGCATAAATTAGGAGTTTATTGAGGCAAAAGTTGCAGTTTAATAGTGAGAATTGGACCCTAATCTAAAGTGTGACTATTCCACCAATTGGATACCCTCTATTAATTAATGGAAGGGCAGGTACTAGTTTACAAAAAATACGGTAGATGTTGACAATGTCTGCTGTTTTGTTTAAATAGTAATTTAAGACATCTTTTCTAAGCAACTAGACAAAAACAACTGTCTGAACTGGCAACTCAGGGTCAAATGACTTGCTTCATATGCTGCGTGACCCTTACTCTACAGACACTTTGGCATAAAACCCAGAGAATTGTTGGACAGTATACCCACTAGATCTTTCGCTGTCATCAAACCACGTTGTTGTTTTTTTTCCAAAGCTAAAGCAAATTCTAAATGGTAACTGGCTCCTTTGCAGTATTAAATATCAGTCTAATTGCTGTAACAGAGAAAGCTGTGTGGGGTCGAACCTGAATTCCAGTTAGTGCTGGTTTGGTTCCATGCAGTGCCTGATCTCTCTCTACAGTGACACTTTTCAGCAGTGCCAACATCTCCTGCAACTCCCGTTCCTTCTCTCTCAACTCAGCATTTTTCTTAGGGCAGATACATAAACATTATACATTACTTCCTTATACAGAATAATAACCTTCAAATCAAGATCAAGTCCAGAAATCTTGTTGGAGGCACTGAATGATAAGAAAATAGAGGTCACTGTGCTTCAGCTCACCTGGTCCCTGGTTTGAGTAAGGCTTTGGATGAGCTCCTCGCTCCTCAGGTAGTGTTCAGCACGCACCTCCTCACAGCGCCGCTCCCAGTCCAACTCCAGCTGAACTCTCTTCTGCTCCAGTGCCTCCTCCCTCTGCAGACCACTAGACACCTGCTGCTTATACCTGACAGAAACACGTTTGCTTAATTTGGCAACTTGGTTCACTTATTGGTATCGGCTGATATTGGACATTTAATTGTGCATGCTCATTTCCCCTATTTTTTACATTTAGGTGTATACAATTAGTGTACATTATAATTGTGATGCACATTTTATTTGAAAGATATGACGAAGAAAAAAAATACAGATTTTTGTTTTTTTAGTGTTTTATTTTGAATTTATTTAGACAAAATAGAATAGATTTTTAATATCTGACATATCGGTCATCGGCTATAACATAAACAATATTTTATCAGCTAAAACTTTATTATTGGTGCATCCCTACTCAAACTTTTATTTCTCACCGTATAATGGAGTTTAAGTTAAAGGTAACACTTTACAATAAGGTTCATTAGTTACTACATTAGTTAACATTAACTAAGAATGAACAATACTTCTTCAGCATTTGTTAATCTTTGGTAATGTTAATTTCAACATTTACTAATACTTTA
>JAOTRC010000014.1:18262969-18274870 GCA_027497675.1 Cyprinella lutrensis | reverse complement strand
TGAAAAGAAATCAACAAGCAGAAATTCACGAACACAAGTTATTTTAAACAATTTTAACAGAATTGAACTATTCCAGCAAATTAAAATAGGTTTACCTTGTGTGTATATCACCCCAAGAATGAATGAAGTGGTAACTTATGTGGTATTTTCTCCGGTTAGCTTGCATAGCACAGCGAATTTTCTTCTATTTCATGTTTTTGTCATAAATAAAGGTGACCAAAACTGAGTAAAAGTTAAAATACACAAATACTAAAGATTTAAGCTGCTGAATATGTCGTAAATACTTTGTACTGAACGTTTAGGTCAGCTTAGCTAACCAGCTAAGCAATAGCATAGCTGCTAGCAGGTTCTCACTCGGCGCCACCACAACCATGAGTGTTTCCATAGAAACGCTTCCTCTGTAACATCATGAGTAACATCCGCGTACTGGGTTGAACGGGTTGAACCGGGTTGAACTGGATGAATGCCATTTTTACAACTGTGCGTCATTTGCTTACCCTGAAAGGCGGAAATTATGCGTTAATTTCTGATTATGCTGATGCTATATTTCTGGACTATAATTCCCACTATAAAAGCATAAAGATATAAAATGTATCCGAGACAAAGTTCAATAAGAAATCATGATTCATAGTTAGCTACTTTGTTATCTGGTATCAAAATATAATGTATACTAAGTTAACGTTTCTGACAAAGTACAAAACGTTTTACCCAACAATGACACATCTGTTATTATCTTGTGTAGCTATACCTTCCTATTATATTATACCTTGACAAGTTCAGACAGTTTTGCATTGGTTAGTATGCTATTTTTCCAAACCTAGCTGTTACGCAACTTTTCCTGAGGCTTACAAAAGCTGTACAAAAGTAACTGACGCAAAAGGAAATAAGACACCTGATAGGTGATTTCTACCTGCCTGCTGTCACGTTCTAATTTGTATCTATTCTGTTGTGTATTATGCTCTCATTTACTTAAGAATGTAGCATAAGGGATTATTTTGTTTAAGTGAGATGCTACAATTCCAAAGGAAAACAAATTATCCTCTTCTCCTCTCCATTTTTGATAGCCATTAAATTAAAAAAAAAAAAAAAAACATAGTAGCCTATGTTTTACACTTGGTTAATATTCAGTGCTGGCTACTGAACCAACAGCTCTCTGAGCATAATATTGAAAATATCGTAACTAAAGAAGTGTTTTGAGTTGATGATGACATTGAACTGCAAGTGTCATAATCGCCGTTTTGTAACTCTTCAGTTTCACTGTGTCACTGTGATGTGTGCCCGTGCCACATATTATGTGTGAGGGGAATGCATAGGCTAAATTTTTTTATTCACAAAACACATTTCTCGAGACTTTACCTAGATTTGATGTAGGTAAACGTGAGAAACGTGTGAGGGGAAAACTGCCAAATAGACTAATATTTTTTTTTTGTTCAGCACCCAGCTATCATAATAATAAGAAACAAAGTCGATGCTTCATCTATGGAGGTAAGGCTCGTAAAATCCCTTTTAAATCCCCTGAGCACATGGTCTGAATAGGGATGAGGTAGAAGGCGAGGAGTGGGGAAACGCACGTAGCGCACCCACACAGCCTCATCATTGGCTGCACGTCAGACAGCGTGACTCAAGTGATTCACTAGTGACAGAACACAGAACAGGCTCAGTCAGATCAGATGGTCAATTCATTCAAGTGCTTCTTCAAAAGATCCGTGCCGTGCGAACGTGATGGTCCAGGTGCCAGATGGGCATCGTCAGAGGATAACCTTAATCAGAGTATCGTTAAGGTATGTATATGAGTACTGACTTTAAATTTGTCAACATGTGTCCTGATAATGATTGGGTGATTTTGCGCGTGCGTCGGTCAATGAGGGATGCTGAATGCCGGTGGGCTGCTATGGAGATTGAATATGAAAAGTAACAGGTTACATAAAGAATTCTCCTGTTTCTATTATCTTTGAAAATATAGGCTACGCCGTGTTATAGAATATAAATATTTCTAATAATATTCCTTATATATCGTGAATAATCCACATACCGATACAATTGTCAAATGTGATGGTCTGACAGTGTAACATTGTAAGCTAATCTTCGAGTAGTTAGTTGCGGTTGCAATGGTGCTGAATGGAATAAGTGAGAATATTTAATTTAAGGATAGCTACCTGTGGCTTTACTTTATGCCCTGTGCCGGCGATGCCAGGGGAGGAGAGAACTAGAGAAGTCACGTTTAGCACGTAGACCAGAGCTGTACGGCGTAGACTATCAGATGATGCTCTTCATACAAAGATATATAGGCTAACTTACACATGATCGCCTATTACTGTAGTTCAAATAATTATTCAGTGTTCGAATATTGTACACTGACTTCCTGGAGAGCCGATTTTAGGTAACAGCTAACCTTTAAAACTTTTGTGGTATTTTAATGAAGGCTACTTGAATCTATAACGAACTGTCAAATAATGACTATATCTGTCTCACATCCTGAAATGAGCTAAAGTATTCGAGCTGCCTACTGTTGGCTTGGTTACCACCTCAAAGCAATCGATATTTTTAAGGAAAAAATAAATGTTGTTTCTAAACGATTAAATATCATATGAGGGGGATTCAGACCTCAATTTCCTTATATACCACATCTATTCCAGGTCTTGGGGCATCTACAACTAAGTTCATGATGTAAGAACCACGAATGACCTATATAGTAGGAGGAGTAAGCCTAAGGTCAGCAATGGATGCGTCTAAATCAGATCCCCAGTTCACTATAGGGGCTGCATTTAATTCTAATTCAACCCTCGCTAACTTAATAATAATTTGTTACATTTATATAATGCTTTTCACAGCGCTCAAAGCACTTTCCAATGAAGTGGAGATTCTCCTCAATCACCACCAATCGTGCAGCATCTGCTAGACGGCAGAGGAAACCAGGGAGCATCAATGCTCCCTTACCAGAAATTACATCCCATTTCTGATACACGAAACATAAAACGCACGAGCCAATACAATATGGAATAGAAGCTTTGAAGACGTACCGTTTTTTATTACAGGATTAGGCATGTAGTGAACACATCTAGTCCACATTTATAATTAATATTCTAACAGAACAATGCATTTACATGCATACACAATAGTAGCACAGTAGTAGTCTGTAGTGAGCCAGGGTCCTTACTATTAGGGAGCTGATTGAGAGCCAATGAAGGCATATTAGCTTTTCAAAATACCTTATCACCATATCCCAAATCATTCATAAATATAAAAACTGAAATCACCCTCTTAAAGGGGAGTGGTGTCACACATAGAGCTAAATATACTGAGATCAAAATAAGTAGCCTTCTTGTCATTTCATTGTGACTGACAGATTAGAATCAGCCAGTTTCACTAATTAGTTTAGACATGACAAGAAGCGTCCATAATTAACAAAGTGCCAGTGCCAGCTGGTGTGTCCTCCTCCAAATAATTAAATAACCTTTTCAAACTGAATCCTTGCCCTACATAATTCCTCATAACCAAACATAATTTAAATCCCAACTACATTTTCTGTATAAAATTCTATGTAAAATGAGAATAGACACAAGTTACAAGAGAGGTGTTTTTGGTCATTGCAATCAGTACCACATGGGGAAATGTCAGGGTCTTAATTTAGGTTGGATATCATGGCTCTGGTTGGGTATAGAGTTTTTTCACTAGAGGTTTTGCCCTCTCAGTCCCCACCCCCAGCCTGCCCCCTAGGTTATGTATATGTGGGAGCTTCAGATCAGAGGGAGAGAATCAGTTTTCAGGAACCTTAGGCGAGGTAGGTTGCACATACAGTACATTGGTTGCATGTCTTACGTTTACCTAATGTAGCTCTTCTACATCATAGCTCTTGATCAACTCATTTCCACTGTTACAAGTTGCACAGCCTTTTTTCTTTTCTTTTTTTTTCTTTTTTAAAAACACTTCTACCACATTTACATTTATAAGATTTCTTTAGGTTGTCTTATGCTGTTTAATGGCATTTATGTTTGCATTGTTTATGCTTTTCTTTTGTTTATTAATTATTTCTATAAAGTTTACAGTATAGTTGTTTTTGGCATTCAGATCACTAGTTTCAAATTGTTTACATATTGATTTCAATGCTGTACCAACAGAGGATCAGGTTAGTATTATGAGCATGCATTAATCAGTCACTTTAGTTTAGTGCAGGGTTGTCCAAACCTTCTCTCTCTCTCTCTTTTTTTGAGGGGGCCATTTTGATGTTGTGGACACAGTAGCTTGATTTGGGTTGCAGATGTACATTTATTTTCATTAAAACAAACTAATAACTGTAAAAAATGAATTTAGTTTTAACTCTAATCTTATTAAAATTCTTCTGGTATCATACATCTATATTATGACAACCACAGGTAACCATACTACCAACCATGGTAGTATCAATGCTGTTTAGTCTATAAACATGTCATATAAATACAAATTCACTAAACTACTAGCGTACAACAAAAATGTCTGTAATTTGGTGTAGATTTCATTGCTTTTTTAATACATGAGGCTAATAATATAATAATCCATTTCTGCCACAACAGTTTAGCTACTAAATCCATGGGAAATGTTGGTGATTTATGAGTCGAATCATCTGACACTGCCAGAATTTCATCTGAGGTCAAATTTGATTGCAACGGTCATTGATCGGCTGTTGGTGAATATGTCAAACCTTGATCAAACTTTAGCCTAGGATCAGAGGATTCTTTTAGGAGTTGCGAAATTGGTCTCATACGGCCAAATCGCAGCCAAAATCGTACAGTGATATGCACCCGGCTTTACTCGCTAAACGGTCTTGTTCACGCTCCCACCAAACAGCGCAGTGAGAAGAGTTTGAGTTTGCAACAGAGGAATTGATGGAATTTGGTTAGCCGTCAACAGCTGCTTAGCAGCTCTTCAGCTAATACATTTGAAAGGGCACCCATTACATAGTAGGTCAGATAAGTTTTTGCTAATTCTGATCCTGGAGCACCCCCAACATTACACATTTTGGACTTCACTTTGGAAAACACACATAATTCAACTCATCAGGTGTAAAATAAGGGAGACACAGACAAAATGTGTATTGTTGGTGGTGGTCCAGGGATCAGGATTGAGAAACTGTGTTATAAGCAACATATTTTACTCTTTGATCTAAAATGGAAAAATTACGAGAGCAGGTCTTGGCAAGAACATGAATGAGGAAGGGTGTGAATCCAGTGTGCCAGACCAACTGCAGATCTAGCAGTACAGGGATATTCAGTTGAGCATTAATGATCCACAGTAGTCAATTTATGTTTAAATTATTTGAATATTGAATATTTGAATGCACTTTTTTGCAGCTGAGACCTGAGGTGTACTGAGCATCATGGGTGGAGCAGTTGTTGACACTGGTAACAGCGGGGTCAAGGCACCTGATGGAGGATGGGGTTGGGCTGTCCTCTTTGGCTGCTTCATCATTACTGGTTTCTCCTATGCATTTCCCAAAGCGGTCAGCGTCTTCTTTAAAGAGCTTATCCGGGAGTTTGGCGTGGGGTACAGTGACTGCGCTTGGATCTCCTCCATTCTTCTTGCAATGCTTTATGGCTCAGGTAGGGATGTCTTTTTCAATGTTCTTTTTTTTCAATATCCTGGATCATGCTAACAGTGGTTTGCTTGTTGCAGGGCCTCTATGCAGCATCCTAGTGAACCGTTTTGGATGTCGCCCTGTGATGATGGTCGGGGGCCTTTTTGCCTCGTTGGGTATGATCATGGCATCCTTTGCAACCAGCATCCTTCACATCTATCTCTGCATAGGAGTCATAACAGGTAAGCATTGTTTTGGGAAACGATGGCATACTTAAATTCAGGATTAACACTCTCAAATTTGACATTAACACTCAAATTGATTGTCTTCTAGGTTTGGGTCTTTCTCTGAACTTTCAGCCATCCCTCATCATGCTGAACAGATATTTCAATGAGAAAAGGCCCTTGGCCAACGGCCTGGCTGCAGCTGGAAGTCCCGTGGCTCTGTGCTGTTTATCTCCTCTTGGTCAGATTCTCCAATACAGTTATGGTTGGCGTGGAGGCTTCCTCATACTGGGAGGGATTCTACTGAACTGCTGTGCATGTGGAGCCCTCATGAGGCCCTTGAAAGCACCAAAAAACACAAGCGAGGTGTACGAAAAGGAAACGAAACCCAAACCAAAGGCCAAGCTTCTTGACTTCACAGTCTTCAAAGATTGCGGTTTTGTGATTTACACTGTGGCTGCTGCCATTATGGTGCTTGGCCTATTTGTGCCTCCGGTGTTTGTGGTCAGCTATGCCAAGGAACTGGGCAATGAGGACACCAAGTCTGCCTTGTTACTCACCATACTAGGGTTTATTGACATCTTCGCCAGGCCCACGTGCGGCATTATTGCTGGGCTCAAGTGGGTGAGGCCACGATGCGTTTACCTCTTCAGTTTTGCTATGATCTTCAATGGAGTCACTGATATTGTTGGGTCCATGGCCAAAGACTATGCATCTCTCGTGGTGTTCTGCATTTTCTTCGGTATCTCTTATGGCATGGTTGGAGCCTTACAGTTTGAAGTGTTGATGGCCATTGTGGGAACAGAGAAGTTCTCCAGTGCCATTGGCTTGGTGCTGTTGGTCGAAGCCATTGCGGTGTTGGTCGGACCACCTGGAGCAGGTCAGTTCTGCAGTTCATATTCTCTCTTCTGTTGTTTCTGTGGTGTTAAAGAAAAATAAGTCATTTACATGAATATTACATCTACAGAGTACATTTACAGCAAGTCTTATTCAACTGTTTGAATTACTATGTTAAATCTCATGCTATCTTTGATCTCTTGCTAAGAACATGCAAATAACAAGAAGCATGAAATAAATTCACTCTGAAATATTTTTTAAATGCATGTAATTGCACTAAATGTGAATGGTTAAAAAATGCACCTTTTGAGACCTTTGCCCCTTTCTTACAATCACCTGCAAGTTTGCATTTAGAACTGCTTCTATTCAATCTACAATCGATGGACGGAACCTTTTTTGTTAATTGTTTCCATTTAAATGGTTAGTTCACTTACCCTAACCCTAGTATAGTAAAAATGAAAATTAAGTCATTAATTACTCACCCCCGTGCTGTACCAACCCCGTAAGACCTTCGTTCGTCTTCGGAACACAAGTGAAGATATTTTTGCTACATAGGATGCCTAAGGGATTGAAACTTGACGGCCCAGAAAGTCATTGAAGAAAATGTTTAAATATGTATTTGGTATTTTATATGGTTCCTCTGATCTCTTGTTTCATTTCACAGGTCGCCTTCTGGATGCCACAAAGAACTACATGTTCGTCTTCCTGTTGGCTGGGTGTGAAGTGGTCCTCTCTGCCCTTGTGCTCGCCATCTGTAACATGCTCTTCATCAAAATGAAGCCCCAAGAGCCTGACCCTCCAGCCAAGATGGAGATGGCCATTACCGAGACCGAGGTAGAAGAGCTCAACAAATCACCAAAGGACGACCAAGAACATGGAGGTGCTGCTAGTGAGAATGGTAAGAAAGATGCCGAACCAGAAGCAACGACAAAATCTGATAAAATGGGTAACGAGCTGGACTCGATAGAGTTGGAGAACGCTTCCAAAACAGTGACTGAACCAAATGGTGTGGTAGTAGAACCTGAATCCTCTCTGTGAAGATACTAGAACAATAGATATGACAGAGCTTCCCCAGTAGGACTCCTGGACGTGTGTTTGATGTTGTGGTGTATGCGCTTCAAATGTGGTTGTGAGGACCGCTTTCAGACCTTGCTCTCCTTCACTTGTAACTGGATTTTTTTTGCTAAACACTGCCTTGCATGCTAACAGATGTCAGGATATGTTCTCAAAGGTTCTTCCAAAAACCAATTCAGTTATTTATAATGTGGCTCCAAATCTTTGGTCAGTATACACTCCACATCAGAGCAAGGCATATACTGAAGATTACCAGCTTGCTTCTTTGTGGCATTCAGTGTTTGCTAGTGTGGATAGTTGGTTTGTAGTATATTTTATCTGCGGTTACATTTTAAACTGGTCCTGAGACCAGTTTTAAAGGTTCTATTCAAATCCTGTATTTAAGACCAATCCAATCAGACTAACCCATATGCATGTCATGCAAATGAGGATCTTGTTTAGTCTCTTTAAATTGGGCATATTCTTGAGGAATGTACAGAATTCAGATAAGCTTATTTTTGTGGAACATTAAGTATATAACTGTTGTAGGACAAAGCGGTTACATTTTTTTAAAGTTTTTTTTTTTTTTAAAGATTATCAGTATTTATATTAAAGTGTTGATGTCAGTCACTTATATTTATTTTGTATTTATTCATCGAAATGTCACTATTAGACCAACATCAATCAGAAGAGGACCACAGTTTTTACTTGGAATGTTGGTTATGTGACATTTATTTTTAATTCATTCACTCATGCATTGATTTTCAGTGGGCTTTATGGAAACACATTTTAGAAATTGGTGGCATGGTCAAAGCCCTTCTAAACTTTACCTCGTTTTATCTTTCACCAGCATTTGTGAGTAGGGACCCTCTTCTATGTTCAAAGACACTTGAGCTATTTTTGGTTGTGCCTTAAGTCTTGTAGCAGTACAGAATTTGTGGATAGAAATAAACACCCTTTCCTCTCCACTGCATCGGGACTCATTTTTTTGGTGTTTAAGTTTGTTTGTAACGCTTTTAAAAGTACCGAATAAAACAATTACAGGGTACCATCCTTTTTAAACTTCATTCCAACATTAGGACTAACAATTTACTGGAAATAAAAAAAAAATACATTTCTAATTGAATTGTGATACCTCTCATAAAAGTAATTATCGTTTACTAGCTAAGGCTCTGAAATTTTAATGCCCTCACTGCTTACTCCTACTACAAGACAGTTGCACATAGTCCAGATCCTATTAGCATAGGATTTGTGCATTATTTTCAGTTCAGTCCAGCTGGTGTCCATCTGCATATGCACTGGGCTTTTTAACCTTAAGCAGTGGATTATCATCTGAAACATGGAGGCATAAACAGTGATCAATCCTACTTATAATCTACTCTACTGTAGATTTTAAATCCCAGCTTGCTTTAACATTCAAGTGAAAAAAGATGTTTGAAAGCAAGTTGAGCAAACAACTAGCTAATAAACTAATTGTACACTGAAAATAAATGGTTCTGTAAGGCATTTCATATAACCTTTTAGGAGTTCCCATTAGCAGTTTTGTCATCAGCCGCTTTAAATGCTCGAGCTGATTCTGGATTCTGATTGGGTCAGCAATATTTTTATTTTCATCGTTCATCAGCTGGAAAATAAATCGTTCAACAGTGATTCCGGCAATATCATTTCTTAGGCTATGTTTACACGGAAACGATTCTGAAGAGAAAAACGCAAAAGTGGCGTTGCGTTACCACTTTTTATTCTGCGTTTAGACGAGCGTTTTGGGTGGGAAATCCGCTTGCATATGATGACGCAAAAGTGTGTGAAATTCAATTAAGTATGCACTCCAGGCGGCTAGGAGTGCACTGCATACTACAACACCAAGTCCACGCGCCTGCGTACAACCTTCACTGTCAAGCAGACTTTTGCGTTTTTACCCCTTTATGAAAGGGACGTTACACGGGAAAGCAGGGGTGGAGCGTTTTTAAGATTTCCACTCTGGAGGGTGGTTTCACTTTTTTTGCCGTGTAAACGAAAGGCACATTCGATAAAATATTTTTACGTTTTCACCCGCGAGCGTTCTCGTGTAACTAAAGGCACCGGGGTTGCGGTGCCACTGGCTTGGGCCCGCAATCGCTGCTTGCAGCTATATTTTTATATTTAAGATTTTTAGATCCACTTCTTTATAGTTATCGTTCAAGAATTATTTAATATATATCTACAGGCTTAAGTTATTTTTAGACTTGCATTTGCATACAGAAAAACATACTAGTAGATGCACGCAGGAAAAATACTAGAGTACAGAAAAATAACAAATGCTATTGACACATTTACAGTCATTTACTAGATAAACATCAGTAAATGACAGGAGAGCAAATGCTTGAACCATTAAATGAAAGATTACGCATTAAAAAAAAAAACAACGACGAGCAAATACAAGTAATTTATTTACACTGTTTAAAATACACAAATGCAGTGGTAATACAAATTCTTAAAGGACTGACAAATTGGCATGACTTCCACAAGTGTGTGTAGCCCAAAAAGCCATGGGCTTCAAACGGGGGGAGAATCAGATGAAAAATTTTACCCAGGAAGTTGCCAATATCCTCTGTTATAGATGACAAGGGAACGAGATGACCAAACCAGCTTTCAAGATGCATCAGAAAAGCCACATCAGTGCTGGAATATTTCATAAAAGGGGAAAATCAATGAACATCAGAGCAAGACTTTGATTTGTTTTCATTCTTTCAACCTTTGTAAAAACAATCGATATCACCAAATGATTTACCACTACCAAAATACCATCAGAGCCATCAGAACACAACTTGCATCCATTACCTTCACATCCGAGTGTAAAAGTCCTTTTTAAAAGACACGTTGCAGGTCTAAGCATGATCTCCATTCATCAGTCAAAACATCCTCAAGAGTCAAAGTTCAAGTTCAGAATGCATGAAACCCCCAAAGTCTGGCACTTCATTGTTGTGGCTTTATGAAAGAGTGGATAAAAATAACTAGTGATAACTTTTAGACTCAACCCATCTGCGGTCATTTCATAATCTCTCTCAAGAATTGCATGGAAACATTTACACAAATATTTTACAGTTATTTCACAGCTTAGAAACAGAAGACACACAAAAATGGGGGAAGCAGTTTTGTACAAACGGGCGAGGTTCACTGAGTCCCTCTGTGAGGACGTGTACGACTGAAACGACGCTGTGGAGTCAGTTTGCTATGAGCTGATGCTGAGATTTTGGCCATCCACTCAACACCACCAGCTTCAACAAGGGAAAGGAACCTCACCAGAGGGTTATTAAAATGTATATTAAAAATAAATACACTGAGTATTGAGTAAATTAAAAAAAAGTTAAGTAAACCCATAACAACCCCACCAGGCGGACTGTTGCCCAGATTAAAATACAAAAGAAAACCCGGTGTACAAATAAACAAGACCCATTTAAACCACATAGATGATACATTAGCCTCAAACGAGAGGAGCCTCAACCAGAGAAAGTTGTGAAGCGCTCAATGTATAGGAGTGTAACTGAAGGAAGGTCGCATAAGATGACAATGGTGTGGGGGCTGGCTGATCCAGTCTCTGATTGGTCAACCTACTGGTGTGATTTCACAACAGGCCATAGCTCTCATGTCCATTAGAACATTTACAGAGTGTGGGAGAGAAAATATGAGAACATGAGGAAAAAAAGAGCATGTTAGAAAAGAGGTCAGGTTGGTTTCTACACCATTTTGGTTTGGTCAATAGGAGAAGACTGACGGCCTTATCTATTAGCTGATGGTGAAGAGCTGTCAATCAGGCAAGTGTAGTTAGGTTGCCCATCGTGCTCCATATTGCAAAGTGGAGGCTTCTGGGACATGGAGACAATCTGTACACAGCAATAAGATAAAGCGACACACAATAAATGACAATAATTGCCACAAACCAAATAAGTATTTTTATGAGACTGAAATTTGTTAAAACGTTTTTACATTATAACAGATTGATAATGGAGGAATATTTAAATGTACATTTTTATGAGCAACATTAATCCATTATCCCAAAACGGTTCCTCTATGGCCTAACTGCTTAAAGGGTCAAGCCACCTCTGGAAAGATGAATGTGTATTTAAAATGGGTAATTTATGTAGAAGAAATGTGAAGCTATTTTTGAATTTGGAGCTTTCTAGACTGAGAAAGCCAGAAAATGTATTTTTGGCTTATGTGGATGAAAGACAACAACTCCCAGAATGCACTTGCTTCGCT
>JAOTRC010000014.1:18218250-18228340 GCA_027497675.1 Cyprinella lutrensis | reverse complement strand
GACTTTTGGGGATTGCCGGTTCAAATAGTGGGGGGCAGAGGGGTTGGGGGGCCAGTCAAAGGGGTGTGGCGGGCCTGATTCGGCCCGCGGGCCTTAGTTTGATGACCCATGGTGTAAAGGAATAGTTCACCCCAAAATTCTGTCATCATTTCCTCAACATTAAGTTGTTCTAAACCTGTATGAATTTCTTTCTTCTGATGGACATAAAAGAACTTTGTTGACTAAACAGTTGATGGGCCTTGTATGGGGAAAAAAAAAAAAAAAAAAAACTATGGAAGTCAATGGCGACCACCAGCTGTTTGGTTAAACTGACATTCTTAAGAATATCTTTTGATAAGCAGAATAAATAAATTCATAAAGGTTTGGAACAACTTGAGGGTGAATAATGATCGTTTTTTGGGTGAACTACCCTTTAAGGTTGTAATTTATTTATTTATTTATTTATTTATTTATTTTGCAGTAAAGATTTGTTTTGGAATATAGGCAGTTTCTCGGAATGTCCATCTCTCTCTTTAAGGTTTTTCATATTTTCATTCTTATGTTTTCTCTCATCATCTTGGTGTAGTCTGCATGTCTGGACTGATAAAGTTTTTCTACTCAGCTGAAGAAGCTTTTTTTTTCTTGTATCCTATCATTATGGTATGAAAAACACGTATAAACTTTTCAATTTGAATAGCACAAAGACCTCAGAAATATTCAAGGCATTTTTTTGACCTTGGAGGCATTCAGGAGGTTGATTTGTGGTTAAACCCATTGGGATTTTCTTCCTAAATTTTTGAGATCTGGAATCAAAACCTGGAGTTGATTTAATTTAATCCTGGCCTAATCTGTCAGCAATCGTGCTAAGTGAGTTCTTTCTGCATACCAGAAACAGTCCTGGCCCAATTTATCAGATCCTTAATTTAATAATTGCATAAAACTGAATCTGAACCACCGATTTTTAGTCCACAGAACCTAAATAGCTGTTGGTAAATAACAATAAGAGTAACAAAGTACAGCAAACTATTTGCCCTACAAACCATTTGCGCTACAAATCTTGAATGTCAATGTTTGCTAATACCACAAAGTTACCCCAATTGAACTGTTTTAATCAATAACTGTAGTTTATGGATGCATTGTTACAATGGTAATTTGTTCAAAAGTAGTGTTTGTGGACTTGTGAATTTTCCTTGTCAGGAATTGCTTGTAGCAACCAGTGTTTGTGTGCTTGGGTAAACATATTTGACACGCTTATCAATATCACTAGAGCTTGAGTTTGTCTCCTCTTCTGAATGCTCCTTTGTTTGCGACTTGACTAGAACATGTGGTTATGGATATTACATTTGAGTTTGATGCACTGAAAAGTGCTCATTTTCTTAAATGCATTTTCAGTTGTGTAGGCAGGAAAGTTTCAGTGGGATTTTCTTCAAGCTTCTAAATGTATTTTAGGAAGCACAGTAACTAGGGGTGTAACAATACCCTCGTGTCACGATTCGATACATTTCACGAAACTGAACTCACAATACGATACTATTGCGATTCTCCAAGACATGTAAAAGGTTAAAAAAAGGTACAAAAAATGTACTGTTGATTAAAATGCTAAATTTGATATTACATTGTAAGTTTATAAGCTTGGACTTGGTGCTTGTAACCCAAGTTACAATAGAGACACCAAAATACAAAATGTCATGATTCTGAAGCTGAAATTATTGAGTCATTGTAGATGAATATGCTTGCACGCTTTTACTAACTAGATATATTTCAAATTATTGTCACCCACTTTTTACTGGTAACATCAGACCTTTGGCATTATCAGGACCTACAAATATTCCCCCCATTGCATTATTATACATTATAATCAACTTTAGCCTTTATAGTTGTTCAATGAACTGACACTAAAACTCTGAAAACTTGAATTTTTTTCTCACACAGTAATTTTTATTTTGGTGGGGACTATCCACGATAGATATTTTCACTATCCATGATGCATATTGTTGCATTTTTGTATTGTGATATACTGTGGCACAATATATTGTTACATTCCTAATATTAACGCTAATTTTGAGCTTGACACTAATAAAATGACATAATTTGAAGAGTGAGTTTATTATATTCCTGTGGTTTTCAGAGTTTTGTAAAGCTAACCAAGTGGAAAATACAGTCCAAATGGGAATTACAAATTCAAATTTATTTAAGCACACAGTTTTAAACTGCTGCTCTGCTTGCTATCATTGGGCAAGGCTTTGCTTAAAGAAATGAAAAATAGCTACAGCAAATTCTAATTACGTGTAAAGCAAGCTTATTTCAAAATAAACTTACATTCATCGCCTTGAAATGTTTTGGCTTCATTATCTAACAGCTGAATCATCAACGCGTTCAACTGGGTTGTAGGTGTTTGGGTGGAATTGTGTAGGTGGGTGCACACATTTGATATTTATTTTTAAGTGGCTTTGATGGTTTAATGAGGGTAAAAACAACTAAAGTGAGAGTTAAGGGACTGCAGTTGAAATTGGCGTAATTAGTAGGAGCTGCAACTTAGCACCGTTGTTTGTTTATGAGGGGAACATTTTCAGACATGAAAATTGCCAACCGCATTTCTTAAGCAACATCCCAACTATGCATTCTGAGCCTGACGGGCATCTTGATAATATGCAGGTATTTTTGAGAGTATCGAATAGCGAGGCTGAATTATTTAGTGGTGTGACTGTACATCCTTCACTACCGCGGGGTCCGAGGGGTAACACGCTGAGCACATGATCTGCAAGAGTTGTATATTTATTCGAGAGTGAATTCAGTTTCAATCTACTCTAAACATTATTTCAAAACACTTCCAACTGGTTCTGGAGTGTCAGACCCCAGTTTGGGGTGATGTCATGCTGTTAAGACAGAGTTTGAGTTTCGTGCATTAACTTGTATAAATAAACCTTGCTGGTTTCAGAATGGTATTACTGAACCTAAATGTCATCAAGGAGCCCCCCCAAAAGCTCTCCAGAGCTTTTAGCCCATGTCCCAGCTACTTATAAAGAGTGTCAGTTTCTTATCCTTAATCTATAGCCACTCAAACATACAAATCCTCTTGGACCTCCAGTTGGTATCAGCTATCATCACATAAATGGATGTTCATGAACTTTTTATGAGATTTGTTGAAACAATCCAAACACATAACTTGGTTACCCCCTACATCAATATGAATGTGAGAAAAGAGACATATTTTGAGCTCTTTGACACTTCAGTACAGTCAAATAGGTAGTATACTTAAGTTTCACCGTGTTATATGGTCTATAATAACAAGCTATAGTAGCTTTTCCATCGTCAGTCAGTCATCAAATGACTAATCACAGTTTGAGCACTATAAATGTTTTTTTCATCACCCTTCACTGGAGAACATTATATTTAAGTTTTGAATTCAGCCTTGGGATTTGTTTTACAGAGCTTTTGGCTCTTAGTGAGGAAGACCAAGGTCTGTGTTTTAATTTTTAGATTTTTTTTTTTTTAATTGACAGTATAACAGCCCATTAGCCAGCTCATGTTGCATTTAGGATTGGGTCATAATTACTAACGTGCTGCTCAAATCTCTGCTGTAATTTTAAACCTACCTCAGTGCAGACAACAAGGTTTCTAATTTAATATTTGGTTAATGTTGGTGTTCCATTCACCAATGGCTGATGATCCATTCCAACACATTCTCATCCCAAGACGTCATCTAATTGACGCTTTCAACCATACGTCAACATCCAACGTTTAACGTTCAAGTTAGATGACGATCCTAGGGCGTCATCCAAATGATGCTTTACCTTTAGCGTCAGTTTGATGACGTGGGTAGGTTTAGGTCTGGGGTAGGGTTAGGATTAGATAGAATCATCTAACTGACGTTAAAGGGTACCCTAAAACGTCGGATGTTGACGTATGGTCAAAAGCGTCAGTTACATGATGTCTTGGGATGAGAACGGGCTCTCCATTCTTGCCTATTTGTGTTTAGAGTTGATCACAATTTGTGGAACTCTGCTTGTCCATTTGCGGATTTGAGGATCGACACGGGATCTTAGGAAGACATTGCTCTTGCAGAACATTTTGATACCATTCTTTATTCATGGTTGTGTTTTGGGGCAGAATTGTGAAAGAGCCCTCCTTGGATAAATGGCAACCCCACTGATGGATGATTCACTGTTGGCATGTCACAGAATTCATGGTAGTGTTCACCTTTTCTTCTCCTCACAATAATTTTTCCAGATTTCCCAAACAACTTTGCAGCAGTCTTTTTCTGTCCGATCTTTGTACTTCCTGCAGAATTTCAGTCTGTTCTTGATGTTTTTCTTGGAGAGAAGTGGTTTCTTTGCTGCCCTTCTTGACACCGGGCCGTTGTCCAAAAGTCTTACCCTACACAGATTCAGTCACAACCACCTGTTAACGATATTGAGCTAGCTCTGCAGTGGTGGTGACACAATTCCATTGCTGATTCCTCAGAAGGAGATGGTCCTGGTGCTTGCTGGACACTCTGGAATTTCCTGAAGCCTTTCCTCACTGCAGTTTAACCTCTCTCCTTGAAGTTCTTGATGATCTGGTAAATTTCAGGTGCAATATTATTTCCTTGCATGTGATGCCATTTTCATTTAAAGCGAGGATGGCTGCATGTCTCTCTTTGAATGAAACTCGCATGAAAAAAAAACACAAGAACACAATGATTGGAAGCACTTATTCCCTCCTTTTATAGCAATCAGTCTGTTCTTATAAAACAGTCAGAATGATTACAGAATGATAGTACTAGTTCACTCTTTGTACAGTGTACACTCTTTGTAAATGTGCTGATGATATGATTGGTGAAATGATGTTGGTCATTTTGTGTCGGGGCCAAAAACAGTGAAATATGAGTGTTTGTGATAGTTGAGCTAATGATACGCTTTGCAACTATTTAAAATGCATCTGATGGCTCGGAAAAATAATCTTGAAAAAATTGTGAATCAATCAGCAAACCACATTTAAAGGGTTCGTTCCAAACCTGCATGAATTTCCATTAAGACAATATTTGGCCTTATTCAAAATCAAATGTTCAAAATATCTTCATATCCCAGCATACAAGAAAGTTATGCAGGTTTGAAACAACTTGAGGGTCGGTAAATGATGTCAGTTTAAATTATCTCCCCAAAAGCCCCTTTTCCACCAAAGCATTTTAAGAGCCGGTTCGAAGCCGGTGCCTACGGGGGAACCAGTTCTTTGTGTTTCGACAGCCAAAGAACCGGTTCGCGGCCGCGAGAACTAGTCAGTGGAAAAGGAAACAGGTTCTGAAAGGGTTCGCAAGTTGAACCAGCTCCGAACCAACTTTGAACCAGCACCAGTTCCGAACCAGTTCTTTTTTCGGTGGAAAAGGGCTACACTTCAAATCATTTTTTCTACTTCTAGTTCCCATTACCATTATTTTAGTAAAGGAATGGTAATCTATTTCTAGAAATGATGGAAAGCATTTGAATCTTATTATTTATTTATTTATTTATTATTATATTATGGCGAGCAGGGCGAGGCCGAGGGCTGTGAGAGAATGGCCTGAGGCAGATGGCATGATTGATAATGATCGACACCCGTGCGACACACCGGTCTCGTACCTCTCACGGAGAAGCGGAAGCAAAAAAGGAGTGATGACAGTGAAAAGGCCAGGTCTGGATCTTATGTTGTGTTTTGTTATGTGACACCACAGTCGTCCGTGAGGGGCTGCTGTCTTTACTTTCATTATGTATTAGTTTATTTTATTATTAAAGTTGTTGAACGTTCGCCGGTTCCCATCTCTTTCATCTCACAATCTCTAACCTCGTTACATATAATAATATGGTAATAACGGTAAGTGCAAATTTGCCATATTTGCATTTGAGTAAGTGCGACCTGATTTTGGTCTGGTTTAAATGCATTAGAATGAAAGTGTAAATTCAATAGGGCTAAAAAAGATACTATCTGAAACTATGCAATCTAAAGCATATAATTGCTGGTTTAATGACCTTATCATTGTAAAGATACAGTCCACAGCACATGAAAGGAGAAGGACTTATACAAGTAAACCTCCTGTTGCTTCATGACCGAGTCCATGTCTCCAGATAGTGCTGCATGTGATTAGCCAGCCCGCAGGTCATTGCGTAATTAATGATGTTCTTGGGAGAGTTTGTTCCTACTTTGGTCTGTTCCTCCCTTTTCCTACCTCTCACTGTGTATTTCTCCTGACAGTCCCGAAAGGTCTCTGTTTACCCAATAAACCCATAATTTCCTTTGAAATAAGGCATCTGAAGGGTCGTCATGGAGACGGGTTATTCAGAGACAGCAAGACAGGAAGGAAGAAATCCTGGTTTTTAATAAACTTCACAGTCAGTTTAATCAGCGCAGGACAGCAGACCAACAACCGGCCCCCGAAAACAAGGGTTTTCTTAACTTACAGTGGCTTCAATGAATGCACATTGTTCTCTGGTCAATGAAAGATCTCCAAGGTCAGGTAATTCACAATGTATCCATCAATCAGTCTATTTCCCTACTTCAAACAATCCAAACAACCACTTCTAATAAAACAATAACCTGAAATGACATCAAAGATCCAAGCATTGAAGGATAGCGGTCTATGTGATGTTTTCTTTGTTATACTTGCACTCCAGTGAAGTTTTCTTTTAGATGTTGCATGTCCTTTACATTTGACTAACGACCTTTGCATTCATTCATTTGCTTTGTGTCCATGTGGCATTCATTTTAAAGGTGACATCATGCACAGACAGTTTACACAATGTATCTGTAAAGATGGTGTACTTTTCTTTCATCTTGGAGAGATTTCAAACTAACAATTGGGTCGATATGACTTAAGACTTCTGAACTTTGGTAGGAAATAGTTTTTTTGATACCCAGTATTTCTTTACAGACTTGTCTCTTGAGGTGTTCCCAGTTCTTGTGGGAGGATGTTTGAGGAAAGCTAATCGTGTTATACTTGTAAGTGGATAATGATGTGACATTACTCTAGAGATGTAGTTATTTAATCTCGGGCTGACTGTCCAGGAATTATGATGCATAGTTGCGTACACTAAATGTCAAGGTTTATTGTTAGTTAAATAAGTTAGTGGTAAATTGTTCTTGCACTGTGATTCTCTTTTGTACTGTCCAAGGCTCCGTCAACGTTAAATATGAGAAAAATGTTTTATGAACTCAATTTTTTTCTGTTTTTTCCATGAAGTGAGTGTGCGATAGGCCTTACTGTATCCAACACTTGTGTTGTGTTTTGACTCTTTTCATGTCTTAAACCTGAGCAGTTATTCCAGGTGGGAGGAAATTATAGGGAATAAAACCATGGAAATTCCCTCAGTCCGTTTTCAAAGGATACCACCTAAAATGTGTGTTTATCCCTGTACATGCCAAGACACTGAACTGAAATAATACCTTTATTCAACATTCCAATGTTTGAGGTTAAAAAGTGAAGAAGCTCGTAAATAAAATATGATGAGTTGGGAGTTTCCTGTAAAATGATGAGAGGAGGTTGTTAATCACATAAGAACTAAGGCTGATTCACCTAGTAGATTTTCTAAATGATTATTATTTGTATGTTTTTTTTAGATTTTTAAAGGGGTGATGAATTGAGAAATCAAATTTTCCTTGAGCTTTTGACATCTAAGAGGTCATCATATTAATATATATCCTGTAAGTTTCAGAAAGTTCTTGTAAGTCCAATAAAAGCTTTTATTGACACCAAGCTCAGCAAACGCCTCGTTTTTCAAAGTGGGGAACTATGACGTCAAAGAGGATAAAACACCACCCCCGCAGAAGAAGATCAACGCTTACTTCAACACGGCCGTTAGCCTCGCCCACCGATTTGCGCATTACACACATAGCTAAATAACATAGATGCCTACCTCGTGATAACAAAACGGATCCAGCTACTAAACAATACACATGCCGTTACAAAATATTGTGCAGTGCCTGGTTGTGGAAGAAGGCAGTCGTTGGATAAGCGAGTGAGTTGAAACTCATTATAATATGCAAAACTGTTATCCACTCACAGCAGTGGGCGTTTACTCAGTGCGAGACGCCAATAAAAACCAAGCGTTTTTGAGCTAGGCTCAAAACTAGGGTTGAAAATATCCTATTACTTATTCATTTTGATGTTTTTGAATGTAAAAACCAAGAGAACGTCATAAGTTGACCTCAGACAACAATATAATAAAATTTAAAAAGCCAGTTCATGACCTCTTCAATATTTTATTGTATTTCTTAAACCATTTATGACCCTTATATAATAAAAGAACACTAATGAGATGTCCGTATGCCTTTAACCCATTTGTCTTTAACCCAAAAACAAAGTAAACATCAAATGGAGCTGAAACTAGAATTACAAGGGTTGGCTCCCTCATTTCTGAAGTCCACCGAGTGCCACTGCTTTGCTGCCCTCCAGCCTTCAGTCCACTCAAGGCAGAAGAAACATAGAGCTCCTGAGCCTGAGTGATTTCAACATATAAACTTGACACTGGTCATGATAAACTCCCATAATAAAGCTAGAGGATGGGTATCACTGGGCAGCTCGTCACCATAGTTACAATATTCCAGCACAATTACAGCTCCCCCTGTGTCTTTCCCTCTATTTTATGTGATCTCTTTAAACAGCAGTATAAGGAAGAGAAAAACCCTCTATGGACCTCCAGGCATAAAAAATCAGAGGAAGAAAGAAGGAGACAGAGAGAGAGAGAGAGAGAGAGAGAGAGAGAGAGAGAGAGAGAGAGAGAGAGAGAGAGAGAGAGAGAGAGAGAGAGACGGAGAGAGGAGAGAGGGAGACAGGATACTTCTACATTAGGTGTTATTCTTTTTTTATAATCCATTTTATTCGGTGAACATCTAAATTTGGGCAATTAATGTCTTATTGTCTTTTCATCATTCACTTCAGATTCTGTTAAACATGACTTGTACTTCATGGCCTGGGTAATGATGATACTCTAACAGTCATGCCGACAAAGCGTTCTTCAAATGAACCGAAATGAGTGGGTGATCAAAAGAGAGTGAATGAAAAAAATAAAGAATAAAGTGAGAGTGAAGGAGACCGAGGCCAGTCTGGCATTATTAAGATTGTATTGGCTTCCATTTTAAATAGGCCGTGCCGTAAGCTGTAGCTAGATTGAGTGCGACTCAGACAGATGAGCTACCTTAAACAGCACTATTCCTCCCAGCCAGGAGTAAACACATACTTACAGGTCCTGACAACAAAAAAGACTAATCTGTACTGCTTCGAGGGATAGTTCACCCAAAAATGAAAAGCCTGCCATCATTTACTCACCTTCATGTCATCCCAAACCTGTATAACTGACTTTCTTCTATAAACACAAAAGGAGACTTTCTGAATAATCTTTGCTTGTGCTTTTTTTAACGCAATTGCAATGAATGGTGACTCTAATAAAGATTTATCTTCAATAAAGATGCAAAAGGAACATATAAGTGGTTGCAACATATAATAAGCACTATATAAAAAGGTGTTCTGAAGTCATAAAATAGGTTTGTGTGATTTTCACAACAGTTCATGTGAGAAGTACGATGTCTGATTCATAAATGAATCATTCTCTATCTATGTTTTTACAGTGATGCCATAGAAGAACAATTTTTTGGTTCCCCAAAGAGCCTGGAACAGGGGTCAGATTCACGAAACATTCGTTTTCCTAAAAAAATACTTCTAAAGAATGTTCTTATGTTTTTTTTCTTACTGTTGTTCTTTAGACAAAACTTAAGTATTCAAAATCTTGAAAAGAATGTTATAAACAATAGGTCATAAATACAAAAAAAATCATACCTCTTTCCCCGCCATTGACAAGTTTTCACTGCTTTCCGTGTTTTCACTGTTAGATGGTAGGGGGCGCTATTACACATCTCTTGGAAGAGGAGTATCTTCTGATCAAAACACATGAAATGAAGAAGCAGAAACAAGCAATCACATATGTAAGCAAATAAATATGAAAAATAATATGATCATCAACAATAAATAGCAAATCAAATCCTAGTAAAATGTCGGTTAAAGGGATAGTTCATTTTGAAAAAAAAAATTTGGTATGTTTTAGCTTACCTCAAGGGCATCCAAGATGTAGGTGTCTTTGTTTCCACAGTATTTTCAATTTTGATA
>JAOTRC010000014.1:18154870-18175637 GCA_027497675.1 Cyprinella lutrensis | reverse complement strand
ATAATATATAGTGCACCCACATATATTATGTAAACACAAGCTTATTTTGGATGTGATTAATAGCGATTAATCGTTTGACAGCCCTAATATATATATATATATATATATATACACTGTATATACATATGTAACTGGTCCGACTCAACCTGCTCTGAATGGGATTCCAACTATGATGTCTGGCGTGGGAGGCGGGCGTTTTAACAAGAGGTTAAAGCCCACAGAAAACCACAGCCGACTCCAGAGGCTATGGTTCGAATTCCGCTCGGAGTGGGAGTGAGTTGATTTGGATGCCACTGAGGTTAAGGGGTGTGAGTGTAACTTTCATAGCCCAGTATGAGTGCATGCTAACCTCACTTTCCTGATCTCAGTATATGTAATACTGAAAAGAATATGTTTATTGTAATTAAAAGTTGATTATTTCCCTTAATATATGCATATGCTACGGCATTAGCATAACAATAAGCCAGCTTAGCAACATGCTAATGACAAATTCTATTGGAAACTATTGTGAATCAAGTACACATACATCCATATGCAGCAGGTTTTGGAACAGAGCTACTGAGGTACACCAGTAGAAAACAGGCTATTTCTGAACGATCGGCTAATGTAATAATGTACATTGCTCAGAATGAGCACACTGTGACGGTTTGTTCGAGCAGATTCACCAACTAGGAGGAGGTGAAAGAAATTCTCCTCAGCAAAATGTCACCCTCCTTTGAGACCAGCATTGCTATATGGAAGAAAGGCTATATATAACCCGTTTCCAGCGCAAGACTGGAGACTTAAACAGCTGAATCTTATTAGTAGGACAGCTCTGAGAGCTGAATTACTCTAAGAGCAGAATTACTGGTCAGACACTCACTTTATTGAATTATAACTGGGCGACTTAACTTGTACTCAGCTGAAACCACTCAGTTGTCTCTCAGAGTAGCTACCTTTCCAAAACGTGTCTCGGCTAAGTGTGAGCGAGTGTGAGAGTGTGACGTTCGAGTCACTTTGCGGCTGCTGTGTAAGAGCTGTAATTATTCGGCTCATGAAGGGAAGAGGAGACCTGTAGGGAGGAAGAAGTATGAAGTGACAAAGAACTGCTCTTCCAGTCGACTTACCTTAGAGCCCCGCTCGTTAAAAATAATTTCCACATCCAAAATTTTCCCAAATTGCTGTGGAGAGAAAAGGAGATGGGTAGAAAAAAAAATTAAAGAGGAGAGACAAGGGAGAAAGAAAGAAAGGAAGACAGAAAGGGAGAGAGAAGGAGTAATTAGAACTCATCTCTTCTGCAGTTTGTCAGGAAACTTGAGCAATTGATTGCACAGGGAGCTAAAATAGTAAACCCACCCTTTTCACTGGAGCTAAGAACATGCAAGACAGACCTTCACACATCACTCCTGCTATCAAATGATACTGACAAACACAACGGATCAGTAATGGGTTAGTTTAAAAGTAACGCATTACAATGTAACTCAATATAAGACAACTAACTGCATTGTCTCTTAAAATGGAAAGTGAAGCATAAAGCTTCTTTTGGTACTGTCTCTATTTGTGAACTGACTGAAATTACAGTATGTTTGGGGTGGAATGCTAATTTAGCAGTTAAACACTGCAACTGGGCTTTTTTTTTCATTAAGTGAAATAGTACACATCATCTTACAATAAATAAATTAAAAACTACAACAATTAGTTCCATGCAGTTCAGTGACTCGTTCTGCAGGTTAAATTGTAATACAAGAGGGTTGAGTCAATGAATTATTCATTCAAACGATTCATTCAAAACACTGATTTAGAAAAAGAAGTGACTGGCTGCATACGAAATCTCACGCTTTCTAAGTACGTAATTCCTTTAGACGAGCAATTACTCATACACTACTAATGTGTGTAGTATGAATGTAATCTGGATGTACCACATTTGTCATCTTGTCATTATCATGCATGCTTTTTACTTATTGTTTTATAAAGATTGTGGACATACTATTTTAGTATTTCACATACTTTTTTTGCCTAAAAGTATGTGAAAGAGGTAGTCAATGAATCATTCACTCATTCGATTTGTTCAAAACACAAATTAATTTAGTAGGACTCAAAAACTGACATCTGAACCATATGCTACTATTACTACTTGTTTCTTCAGCATGTCTTTATTAGTGAGTCTGTTAATCATTTACATTGAGCTGTTCAAAAACATTAACTCATTCAGGAAATAAACAAGTGACTGTCTTTATGAGTGAGTCAATGAATCATTCACTAATTCGATTTGTTTAAAACACTGATTGATTCAGGAACAAAACAAGTTAAGTGTGTTAAACTTGAAGTGGCGATGCCAGGCCGATCAAAATCGTTTCGAATTGCATGGTCCGCCTGCTCTTTAATCACTCACTGTACTTTGAGGTCATACTCCAACCGGTCTGTGCAGCGCCGCTTCGAGTCGAACACATTTATTGTCTAAATGAGTGAGTCAATGAATCATTCACTAATTTGATATGTTTAAAATTCTGATTTATTCAGGAAGAAAACAAGTGACTCTCTGTATGTATAAATCACCAAATCAACCGTAAAAACACAGATCGATTCAGGAAAAAAAGTTATTAGCTGTGTTCAACCTGAAGCGGTGCTGCGCAGACCAGTGACTCCCAAGTACTAGAGCGACTCGAATGCATATGGAGCCGTTTGCTCTCGAATCGATCTAGTGGTACTTCTTTGTCACAAACCGATCTGTTTGCGCAGCGCCGCTTAAAGTCAAATACACCTATTGTCTTTATGAGCCAATGAATCATTCACCAATTTGATTAATTCAAAAAAAGACAAGTTGCTGTTTTTGTGGATCACTTATTAATCATGCACTCAACTGATTAATTCAGAAAATATCAACTTTACATGACACACAACATTGCTCGCACAACTACTATCACTCTATCAATTATAAAAAAGGAACGTTTTTGAAAAAGTAACTCAGGTCCTATGATGTAAATTTAATTGAAGGCTTTTATTTGTAGCTGCCTAACCAATTGTGCAACATGAAGCTCTCGGCTGGGTCGGGACTCTGGGAACGAGCAGGACATACTGCTGATGGGAGCAAACTTCAAAAGATCACAGAAGCACCCTGCTGTGTATGCACCAGTGCTCTTAATGACACGATATGGCTTGTTATTTTCTGTGGTGTTTTTGACTGATAAAAGCTGGCCGAAGCCATAGTAGAGGGTATTTCTGGCTTGACTTAACACCAAACACCCGACTCAATTAAAAAAAGGATAATTGGATATAGAGCAGCCATCATCGCTGATGATAAACCATATATTTGTTTATTATCTCATTGACGAATACCATCCTCGTAATTACCTGTCACTTCGGTTATTATTTTCCAGCTATTTGCGCTCCGTTCTGTGGTTTTATCTGATTGTCATTCTCACGGCCCTCTGAAACGCCCAATCTCTCATTTTTATTCTCTAATTAGCATTTGCCATGAGGCTCTGACCACTCCCTCTGAGATATGGCTTTGTCTGGAAGATTCTTTCCGCCGCTGAATGCAGCATATGGATTTGCAAACTGGCCGCCAAGGACAGAAGCCCAAATTTTCTTGGTCTTTGACTGAACGTCACTCCCTGTGGCCAAAAGGTGAACCCTTAAGAGGCAGCAGCCTGATTAGGGGTGATAAACACCACGCAGAGCGCTACAATGTTAACCTCTCTCGCCTTATGCTAATCGGGATCCCGGTTAGGGAGCTCCACAACAAGGCCTTGAATTCAAGCAGGTTTATTTTAATAAATAAATAAACGTGCCAACGCAAGGTCACCGGTGCTTTAGCCGAAGGAGGAGACAGCTTCTTAAAGAAGTAATTCGGAACAAGCTTAAATAATTGCTTCGATGGAAGCAGGAGACACAGGAAGCTCCAGGGTGGACTGCTATAAATGTGCCGGGAAGCATGACTGTTTATATGAAAGCGTGGGACAGCAATTAAGAGCGATCGCACAAAATGACACATGTGATAAAGGTTCTGTTTGCATTCCTCTCTTCCACTTTGGCGGTCGCCGGAGAGGAATGACGGCCGGCCCGGCTCTCCCCGGAGGGTTGACGGCGCTTAAGCGTTCCATTTAACATGGCCGGCTTTGGAGATCATTACAGAACGTGGAGGAATGAAAGCAAAACCTTAAGTTCCCCTAATGGGCGGAATGAAAGCAGGTTTTAATTGCTGTCTAAAATGGCTGTATTATTTCATTAAAACTAATTACCCTGTCAAGCAGGCCGCATTGGCTTCATTTCAGCACAACAGGGGAGAAATAGGCCTTCCAGGCACCTATGGCTCAATGGGATTGATCGAGGGCCCAGGTCACTAATAAGGTTAAGAAGAGCCGCCTTTCATCCGCCCAGCCGTGGGGAAAATCCGAGGCGGACCGTATATGTGCATGTTTGCGGTGAGGAGGAGGCTGCTCAGATCTCACGCGGGGGAAAAAAAGTGACGCCTCGCAGTTCATTTTGGCCGGCTGTTGCTTGATCTACCACGCTTGTTTTTCCAGCCCAATTCAAATTCCACAGACAAACCCAAACATCTGCTACTTGACACGATTTCCTCCATTTGTTCAAATTAAGATGCTTTTTTCCACTCCACCAGAGTCAGATTCAAACACTGGCATTTGCATCTCAGCATGAACCTGCTCACGACCGCAGACAATTCACTCTAAACAAAGTCTGCGGACGCTAATGGTTTTAACCCACCCTAATGGGCTTATGGTATTGCTGAAATATTTCCCAGGGTAGACATCTCTGGGAAAACTGAACTAATCACACCTAGTCACCATAGGCCCCATCATCACCATTGCCATGCAGCAGAGCTTTAATAAGAGTGTAGGCCTACATGAAATTAGGATCAATGGGAGACCGCAGTGTGAGACTGCTGGTGGTCCACAAACTTGATAGGTTGGGAAAACGCTTCACGAGAGTCGTTTGAAGCTAGTCACTTAAAAAAAAGTACTTAAAAAAGCGAGTCAGTAGTGTGACATTAAGTTAGTTTTGTTTGGAAATCAAGCAGGTATTCATTATAAACCCATTACACAACCATATGGGGTTTTTACTCTTGTTTGAGATTCTAGGTAAACCTCTGCCTTCCCTTGGGTGATCAACATTTTAGAAGATTCAAACCTCCATGGGATATACCAAGGGGAATGACGGTCTATTCATCCAGAATAACAAGGCACCTGTTTTAATCTAACACTAACTTTCTCCAGTGGTGGGGGGATATTTTTATTACTATATACATACAGTACGCTGCATGCACTGAGCTGTAGGATTGCTCAAATCACTGTAATACGAGTATTATGGGAGGAGTTGGACAATTTTGCAGCCTCAGTGTGGAATCGTCATGGTGGTGCTTTAAAACCAATTTCATACACTAGCATTAAATCCACATACTCATCTGTATAATTGCTTTGGATGTCTTTTTCTAATTATAAAATGAGGCTCAAATAAGGTTGGGTAATGGAGCTTTTTAATCGTCGCTCTTTGTTTGACTATGGTCCAAGCAAGTGTACTCGAATGAGGAAAAAGACTCGTAAAATTGCAGTTTTCATTATCAGCTATTCTAAATTGAATTTCCATCTTACTAAATTGAGAAATCAGAAATGGTTTAGAAAGCTGTCTGAGTCAAAAATGAGCGTGATCTGTGATGTTTTTTTCTACAGTAATCCAAATTCAAGCCTTAACATCGAAATAGAGGCTTCATTTAAAATCTATATAATAAAGAAAACCGAGTCTGAGAAAAGTGCTAAAATACTCTTTAAGCACTATATGGTGTAAAAGTGTTGCGGTCAGTAAAATGTGTAAAAATGTTTTTAAAAGAGGTGTCTTCCTGTACGTACGGAGCACCTAAAGGGACATGGGGCCGTATCTTGCACCCGGCGCAATTGACTTTGTACACTGACGCATGCATCATTTGTATTTTGCACCCGCGCAAAGCGGAGTTTTCCCTCCACAGACGCACGCTAGCAAACTAGGGAATGAACTTGCACTCCTTGGGTGGTTCAGTGCAAAAAAGGAGGTGTGTTCTGGCCCTGGTGCTATTGTGCAGTTCCAGAAACAATTGCGCCACTGACCAGAAAAAACTTAGTCTAAAGTCAGTGGCGTGTTGCGCATACATTCAGATGCAATTTTAACACGCATGCTTGGCCATAATGTTTATGTTAACAACACGTATGTACACCGTAGATCGTTCTCTCATCTATACACAGATGCATTTTACTTTTTGCCAATGATACATTATTATAAGGCAAAATATTAGTTGTGTCCATGACGATGGGAAAAATAGGCATAAAGCTTACACATTTACCCAAATTATTATATGCAATTTTAACCGAAGCTAATTTGGGTGGGTTTGTCCCATCCCCAATGTCCCTTCTCTTTCTTTTACGGCCCTGACGAGTACATCGATCTCCTCGGCTGTGAACCGATTGTGAAGCGCACCAGGTAAATGTGCCGTTATAATAGAATTGCGCCATGGAACAAGTGCACCTGACCACCTGAGCTACTTCAGACCAACCCCTTTTAGATTTTTTTTAGTCATTTATCCCACCGGTTAAATAGCAACAACGCCGAGATCCGTCCACAAAGTTACTTGGGCTTTGCGCTTGACACTTACGTTTTATATCGTTAAAATAGGGCCCCAAGGTGATGCAAAAATATATGAAATGGAAGGAAAAAAATAATTCCAATGCTTGTGCGTTCACTGGCAAAAGTTTTGCGTTCCATCGCAAAATGGAATTCTTGCGTTTGGTTGCAGAAGTTTCTGCATTCCACCAAGAAACTGTTTGTGTCCTTTGTGAGTGAACATCATTCTAATATGCGGATATGCTGATGAAAAAAATTCTTATTATTATAAATGTTGAAAATATTTTGTGGAAACCATGACATTTTTACTCAGGATTCTTTAATTAATTTTATCTTTACGTATGGGGAAATGGGAGTCTGGACAGCATTTTTGCAGAAGCCAAAGATTTATGGGTAGCCGTTAAATCCAGAGTAAGCACTTAAAGAGTTTTAAACCATCAGAAGATGGTGATCTTCTCTCCTTGTGCTTCTGTCACTTCTCACCGTTCTCAGACTTGCCTTTTCTCACATTTTTTGGGGACTTTAGAGGGGCACAGCGCTTGTCCATCCCATCCTCTCCCACTAGTCTATCTATGGCACAGGATAATTGCACCCCTGGGTCCCTGAGAGACTTCACAGCAAGTTGCAGAAGTCTCTTCAGACAAACATACACACACTTGGTCACACATATGCCTGTTTTCACATCGGAGCTGTCAGCCAACACAAACCTAATGAGGATAAACTTCTAGTTTTTAACCACAGCGAGGAGCGCTATTAATTGCGTCTCCACTGGTGGGACCAGTGCTTGGCTCCCTGTTCATCACATCAACACTGGGCAGGATGGGAGAGAGGCAGAGAGGAGAGGACAGCCTCTCTTAGAGACAACAAAGAGTGTGAAGAACAGATGTTCTCAAGACTCAGCAGTCAGGCTGTACCCAGAGTCCTCCACCAGTTTAAGTGTTACTGTTTGCTATACAGTGCCCTTTGTAAACACCGACTCTGGTTTTTAACAAGCTGGGACCAACAATGTTTTTTTTTCTCCTCTGTACGCTGCCTGTAGCCTCCAGTAACAAGCTGCCAGTGTTTAACTCCGCTCCCTTGCTGGCTGCTGTTAATTCAAAGGTATGCTGAAGTTTAACTGTACGAGTCCTTGAGTCTTATAGAGACTGCTGGTTAAAGAAAGCTCCAAGTCATTCATTAGTTTTGCGTTTTATTCTAGCCGAGAGTGCTTGCATCTAAACAAAGATTGAGGAGCAGCAGTTGTGGATAAAACGCTAAATAATGACCAACCATTACCAAGCCTGTAGCTGCTCTCAGTATAACAGTACTTTTTGATTGAATGGCCTTGTTTAAAATAAAGTTTTACTGATCCCTTGTCACATACTACATACGGAAACTAAAGCTAATGTAATGCAGTTAAATCATTTAGCACTTTATCATGCTCCTTCTAGCCTTGGAGGGATGAACAGAAAGATTTGAAAAACAAGAAAAAACTTAATACAAAAATTTCTTTGGGCTGCACACTAACTATAGAAGTTCTGTCTTTAATTTGTTTTATCACATTAATTGCATAAAATGGGAATTGGTTCATCAAATTGATCACAATTAATCACATACACTCTATTTAGAACCAGAAATGGTTCCATCCCCTGCTTCATATATGGAACTCCAAAATGATTCTATAACCATTTTTTTTTGGTAAAAGGTTCTATTGGCCAAGTACGGAACCCCAGGGTTCTAAATAGAACCCAGATGAACCCTTTTTAAGAGTGTATAGAACCTTTTAGGGGTTCCAGATACATAGCACTGATAGAACCTTTTAAGGTTGTATATAGAACCATTTCTTCTAAGTGTGTACATCCGTATTTGCAAAGAAAACCCTTCACATGACTAACTTTTTGACATCACATTACACTCTAAACAATGCTGGGTTGTTTGAACCCAAATTTGGCTAAAATATGGACAAACCCAAATGTTGGGATAAAAATGTAATTTAAAATGAACCCAACTTTAAATTTCACTTTCAACTTTAAGTTTTATAATTGCATTTTTAACCCAACATTTGGGTTTGGCCATATTTTACCCAAATTTGGGTTCAAACAACCCAGCATTGTTTTAGAGTGTATGTAGTGTATCTAGATCCTTAATGGAATTAAAGAATAAATACTTGGGAAAAGGTCAATTATTAAATTTCTACATTTAAATTTTTTTTTCAAAAGGTTACACAGACTTTTGAGGGGTTACATAAATGCAATCCAATAATTGGTCTTAGCTTTAGAGTAAATAAATTAAACAAAATATTTATTTAGTTTACTACTGGCAAAATATATAATGTGTATAGAACTTTTAACTACACATGGTCATATGAAATAAAATCTTACAGTTAGTTCTAAGCTATATGTGTTTGATTCACTAAAAAGAACTGATTCCTGAGACTCATTTAATGAAGTGTACTACACTGGTTGCACTGTTTTTGATTCATTTAAAAAAAAAAAAAAAGCTCATACGATTAATTTAATCAGGAATCAGACTACACTGGTTACACATGCCTTTCATTCGTAAAAAAAAAAAAAAGAAAAAAAAAGGTCTCGTAAGATTAATTCGTTCGGGAATTGGACTACACTGGCTGCAACACTCCAATTAAAAATGCCCTAGTTTAGTTATACTAATGCATTACTTTAGTGGAGAAATAAAAGACAGGCTACAACCACAATCTCTGAACCGGTTTTACACGGATGCCTATAAGATCAAGGTCCTTGTCAAATTAAAACAGGATTGATGATCAGGCCTTCCTGAGAGACGCAACCTGCTGCCATCTGGCTGAGGCCTGAGACTCACCCCGAACATTTGCCGGAGGTCTGGGTCACGGAAGCGGAAGGGAATGTTGGAGACGTGTAACCGTTTGGGCTGCTGCTTCTCCGAAGAGTCTGAGGGCTGGAGCTGAAGCTGCTGGGAGCCGTCTGTCTGTGCCACGTCGTCCACTTGCTGAAAGACACATAAGCACAGCTCTGTTAGTTCTTACCTCAAATGCTGTCACGGGCCTGGAAAAAAAAAGTGCAGCGGGCAACGGTTACGGAAGGTGAGCCACTGGGTGAGCAGGGGGAGATCAGGGCATGCTGGTGGCATATTACAAATTCCCTCTGCTCTGCCAACATTTGTATGTGGCGGTGAAGATTAAGGAAGCTGTCAGGAAGTGTGGATACAGATTTAAAGAGCAAAAAAAAAAACTCAGACATGGGGAGACCAGAGAATGCATTTACTGAGCAGCCGCCTATAAAGACCTGAGGGAGAACGGGAGAGGGAGAGAGAAAGTAAGCGTAAAGATGGTGTGCTCATCTGTCCATCATGTGGAGGAAATGCTAGTGACACAGCTGTGCTCAAGGATGGACTGCTGTCCGTGACACACATTTATCTTTCACCTCACAAGCCCTGATGATCCAGCCTTCATCCCATTCTCACTATTTATCTCGCTGTCTTCTGAGCTTCTTAAGACCTCATCTGACCAGCCACAGATCAGATGCCCTGTCATGCATGGTGTGCAAAAATAAACCTGAATATGCTTCATGCAGTGGTGTTTCTACAGGAGATCAACCAATATCAACTGTCAGACATTACTGTAAAAGTCCAAGATGAGAATAAAAATGCTAAAAAAAAAACTAAATAATCAGTACACTATGTATAATATGCATTATTATTTTCAGGATTATAAATATTCATTTTTATTAATATTAAATTCTATTTATGATTTAAAACAATCAAATATTTGCTTTACAACTGTGCTGTTTTTGCATTTTCTATGCAGATTTTAAAAGACAATTTGTGGCGTGGATTAACCATAGCTGGAAGTTCAGCCAAAATGTGTTAAAATATTTAAAATACAAACACAATACCCGTGAAAATATCAGTCTAGTTAATCCAAACTTATAAGAGAATTTATAGACTGCAAATTCAAATCATACCAAATGTTATGAAACAATACAGAAAGAAATAATAAATCAATATCTAATAAAATGTTCTTGAGGGAGGATCAGGTTAGTGCATAACTGTATTAATTATTAATCCAGATGTGATGCAATGGCTGACAGACGTTTAAAAGTTTGTCTTGTTTTTCAGCCATTCTGTTCAGACATGTTCAATGAAGGAAAAAGCATGGTGAGCGCAGCAGCCCTTCATGTACATAATGAATTAGAAGAACATGGGAGCACAGATGAAGAGATGATGTCAGCTAAACTTCCCTCGGCTTAGCAGGATCAATGAGAGAGAAGTGCTGAAGGCAGCTACATTTGGCTGGGCCCATAGACAGCTGTATACTAGAGCAGACTCGCGCTGTAGCGAGACAGGAAGAAAAACAAAGAAAGAACAAAAGAAAGGTTGTTGCTATGTGGTTGCTAGGGTGATCTGAAAGGTTGCTAGGTGGTTACTTCCTGGCCTAAAACAGTGCACCCCAAAGTCTCTATGGGCACGTTCACACAACAACAGAATACGGTTGCCAGTTGTTTCTTTAACACACAGTTCAGTTTATAGAAGTGACAAATGCATTCTATAACAGAACTCACACCAGTACATTTCCATGACTCGCAACTACATTCTCGGAAAACCCTGTATGAACGGAACCAAACTAGGACTGGGACTATAGGTGTCTGAGAGAGCTACTCTTCACTTTGGGAAGGATTTGTATTTCCTTACAGGTAATGTGTCATCTTGTTCTCTACATCTATACCAGAGCTGTTCCCGCCAGTTTTGAGTTCTACACGCCACTCACGCCAAATGATCCGCTCTCCATCGAGATATAAAAGCCTCTGTCAGTTAATGGAGGTTTGACAGATGAACTTGCGGCTCTGTTGGACTCTTGTCGTGTCAAAAGTGAGGGAAAGTTACTGGTAAGAGAATACAAGCTTGACTCCTGTTGCACATTCAACAGACAGTATTCGAGATGCTACTGTAAGATGCTGAGTCAATAGGACATTTCAGGACTCACAACTGTAAATAAATGCAATTGTCAATACCAAAAAACTGACAGTGTGAACGTCGCCTGTTAGAAACAGATTGGGGTCCTATAGGCTGAGTCTATGGATATTTTTTTAAAAAAAGTCACTTAGAAAAGTAAAGCTGCATGATTTGAGACATCATGTCTGCAAACAGGAATATCTTAATAATAAAACCTATAACCCTTAGTATAAACAATAGCAGCAGACTGACATTAAATACTTTTAAAAAGTCAATGAAATATGACATGTTAGATATGGTGACATGGCCTAAAACAGGCCAGAAAATAGACCTACATTTTTCAAACTTGGGACATTGCCACATAAAATGAGCTCAAATGAATTCTGAATTCAGATAAGAGATAAAAAAAAGGATGAATAAAAACTTCCTCTCACGCTTGATGTCAGATGATCTTATTGAATTGGTTTGGCAATCATGTTTGGTAGTATTCAGATTTAACTATACATTTCTAAGCATGTTTTTCTAGTATTTCACGTATGCACAGTTAATTATAATAAGTGGGCAGGACAAATTCCCCCTCATTAAGCACAAAACACACAAGAGATATGAATCATAGAAGACAGCAATATATCATGTATTAGGTAATGAAGATATAATGAGATATCTATCACTCCATCCATTTTCACTCGCACCCTGACAGAGAAAAATAGAGGAAAAAGGCGAAGTAAATGCAATTATGTAGACACAGCTAAGAACATAATACTAACTCAAATGCAAAAGATTTGGACCTGCAAGGTGTTCATTTTTCCACTCATTACCGAGAGAAGGTGAAAAATGGCATGATAAAATATCAGCTGAAATGAGATTTTAAAGTTTAACTCGCTGAAGAATATCATTATTGCAGAGCACATATTTACAGGGGAAATTACACTAGTAACATGACAGAAGCAACTTTACAATTCTATGGGTCTTGCAGATTTATCTTTTTCGCCATTAACAGTTTTTTTAACAAGTAGACAAACATCTTTATATATTATAAGCTTATCTAATATTTGTTCAAGCAGCTCTACTTAAAAAAAAAAAGATTAGAATTCTAACCTTACAGTGGCTATAGATGACTAGCTCTACTAAAGGCAATTTTAACAGAAAACAAACACAAAGGCAAGAGTAAAATTGTTCCTGTTACAGGACGACACTCCAAACAAATTAATGTATCATATGCACAATCACAGAGCCACACAGAAAGGCTGGATTATGATGGTCCAACACAAACTATTGCCAAAAACTAAACTAAAATAAAGACACAGGAGCTGTCATTGTGGCTTAAAGATATATTTCACCCAAAAATTAAAATTGTCGTCATTTAATCACCCTTAAGTCCAAGTTCCAAACCTGTTTGATATTCGTCTGCATGAAAATGTTGTTTAAAGGTCTCCATAAAAAGTCCACTGTTGTTTTAGACCCCATTAATTTTCATTGGACAAAAACGATTGAAATATAGGTCTTTTGTCCTTTGAAAAAGTAAGCATAAGGGCTAGTAAATGATGACAGAATATTAATTTTTGTTGAACCGTCACTTTAAATTGGTCATTCTCCCTTTTTAATGTACATTTATTTTGTATTTAAATGTAGTTCCATTAGTCAGTCAACTTGTGAATGATATGCTCAAATATTGCCAAACATACACCCTACTACAAGTCACATGATCAGTCAGTATTATCTGGGAATGATGGAACGGGACTGGAATATTTGTCTCGCATTGTCCAAGTCATACAGTGCGAGTGAGCAACTCTGAGCTGCACAAACGCGTTTACCGAGTGTTGCGTGGTCGTAATAGTGTGACCATTCACATGGTCAATCAGTCTTATTTGGGAATGATGAAGGTAAGCTTGAACTCTTGCTACAGGTTATCCAGCATAACAACAGCAAAACCTCTGAACCATTAAATGTCGAGGGTCACCAACTTCAGCTTTTTCCATCTGACAACTTCCTCATCTTCTCTAATGCACAGACTCTCCCAATGGGCTCTCCAGGGTCTCCGTGAGAGGACACCGTGTTTACCAGCACATTGGCACTATCAATCATCGCAGCTATTTAGACAGTCAAGCCCTGTTAAGATAAAGCACACGGGTCGGCTCTGGATCCACACAGCCTGTCGTCCTGCCCCTTGTGTATGCAGCCTGAGGTCGGCGAGCAGCGGAGGCTCGTAGCCCCTGCCTGATGGTGGTAGATGGAAAGCCGAGCAGATGGATGGGCGAGCGGAGGTGCAATTACCCCCTGGTGCCCCCGCTCCCTGGGCTGCACCTCTTCCCGCTCCCTCATCCTCATCCATCACGCCGGTGCCATCGGTCATTCACATGCTCTGTCTGCAGTCGCTCTGGAGAGAGCCGAGCTATCTATCATGTCTAACAGGTGAGCGGTGCGAAGGCGCGGACTCGCCCATTACCGACCGGCGGAGCGTGGCCTCTGAGAGCCTCCGATTCCTCGCTCTGCCCGACCAAGTGCTGGAGAGAAGGATGAGGCCTTTGATTTGCTTACTTTATGGGAACAAGTATTGACAAGGCCTTCTCAGATGCCATGCCAGATGTCATCATGTAGCAATGCGGAGCAGCGAGTAACAGACAGTGTTAAAAACGAAGAGAAATCGCAGGGCTGCTTTGCATTCAAAGAGGACAATTGTTTCGCCACAACAAGTGCTTTGTAAAACACACAGTCCGGCTCGCTCACTCTCGACTGTAATGATATAATCTCCCTGGCTTTATTCGGAGCACTTCTCCTGCTCTTGAGCATGGCAGCTTGGAGTGCTCTTCTCTGGAGGACTTGACACCAGGCCAGGAGAGGGAGACGAGAGGTACGCGTTCGAGACGCTGCACTCCAGGTTCGGATCTAATTATCTCATCGTCACTGCTAAGCAGCCATCTACAGGGGGTTCGTCAGCGCAATTTGCCTTTTAATTTGTGTTAATTGCATGTTAATTATATTGCAGCTAGCATGGGCTGCATCTGTCTCTTTCGGAGACAAGGTTTCAGAGGGCTTTGCTCTCCCAAGTTCCGCAGACGAGGTGAAAAGTAATTAAAAGTGTTCGGCGTCCGAGGCGGAGGCAAACTCACCGGGTTGCCGGGTCGCTCTCTAGAGGACGTCGTGAGATGTTTAAGTGGAGGGTGTGATGTCTTTCTTGTACAAACAGATAGACTATAACCCTCTCTCCAGCACTCCATTTACCAGAAAGACAATGTGAAGGAGTTGAGCAACCTGGATTCGGCTCTCAGAAGGTGGATCCTGCCAAAAAAGGCTAATAGTAAATCCATACGGGAGGATTTTACGGTCAGCTAAGAAAAGCTCCCCAAATTAACCCCAAGTAAGTATATTAGCCCCTCTAAAGGTTTATGACAGCCAATTACAACAACCGAAGTCAGGAATGTTACACGACGTTCCTTTTGCCAGGGTCTGGGATTAAGTGTGCCAAATGATTTACTGAATGACAAATGTGGACAATTTAGCACTCTAACATACTCTGTCCAGGATAAACATGCATCATTTCAAGTTTCAATTGATTGTTCCCACATGCAACCTGAAGACAAATGCAAAATGTGTGAACTAAAAAAAGGTTTTCAAAGCAGTCGGCCGCAAGGTGATGCTACAGTAAAAAATTAGGCTGCATATTTTTAGGGCTTTAAAGTTAATGTTTGATTAAGATTTAAGATGTTTAAAGGGATACTCCATTTTTTTTTTGGAAATAGGCTCATTTTTTACCGTTTTAGAATCCATTCAGCAGTTTCAAGTCTAATTGACTTCCATCGTATATTTTTTTCCTACTATGGAAGTCAATGAGACCAGAAACTGTCTGGTTACTGATATTCTTCTAAATATCAGAAAAGTGGAGTATCCCTTTAACAACATGACATCATGACTTTTGCGTAAACATACTCGCCACTTTCAAGTCAAGTGGCGTGTTATTTATACGCATTTCGAGCCATCCGTGTGTATGCACGTATGTCTACGCCATTAAATGTCCGAGCGAAACAAAGCAAAATGTAGATTTACAACTGGGGAGCGATATTTTTTTTCCCTAGGATGGTAGGGGAAGACTCATATTAAATAAATCGTATTAACCCCAGTGACGGGTAGGTAAATGGACGGGGTTGGGGTAGGTCATATATTTATACAGTAATGTAATGTTAAGTCAACGGCGTTCATAAACACGCTGAAAAGCGATTATGCGTGTTGATAGCACGCCAAAAATGGAAATACGTATTGGCATGTCATACATACGCCATTTTCATGAGATCAGTCTAAGTAATCAAATTTAGATTCTCATTCTGCTTTCTAAAGGCCAGTAAGAAATTATTCAATGAATTACTATTATTTTAATTCTAATGACATTTTGTATTTCTAAAAATATTAAAGTAATTAAAATAACATTTTAATATACCATTCAAATAACATTTTATATGCAGTACAAAAGCTATTTGTCGTTAAAATGCCACACCTAATAATTTATACACAAACATAAATAGCTTGCATTATAATAATATAATAATAATACATTTTATTTATAATGTGATTTTCTTAAACCCATTATATAGAACCCTAAAAAGGAGATCATCAATCTTCCCATTTGAGTTTTCTTGCTAGACTTCAGGCAATCATTCCATGCAGCCGACTCTTCTTGTTTCCATTCCTGTTGTGGAGGAGCAACTTCTCTGCACTTCACGTTCCACAAGGAATGGAGCAGCCAAGCAGCACCAAGAAATAATTGCCTGAACATTATCATACACCACCACATTGGACTAACATCCAAGCCCCCTTCTTTACCACAACATCAGAGAAGGCTTGTGTTTGCACACATTCGTGTGTGCTTGTGTTGGTATGTGCAGTTGGGTGGGGAATGAGTCCTGCTAAATTGTTTCTATTGCCGCACTCATTCAGTGTTATCTGCAAATCACTTTCAAAGTGCTCAGCTCAGCACTTCCCCCTTCAGAATGCCCCTACAACCACATAATTGAAACTATCTGATTGGAAAGCTGCCAAGCAGGTAGATTACATCCGATTAGGGCCAAACCAGCGCTTCACTTAAAGGGATTAGCTTGAGCCGCTTTATATTTTTTTTGTTCTTCCACACTTCGGCTACCCTCCCCTCCGATCTCATCATCCCTGCCTCCCACTGAGATGCGAATACAAACCGTCACCTGTCACCTAGAAAGAAGACACTGGCCTTTCAGTCTTGCACAAAGCTCTAATTAATTAGACGAGGTATAATCTGACTCGCAACAAGTTTAGCCGGTAACAAATTTGGAGGCTTAAAGAGCGCATAGACCTGCAGTACTATCGTCAATGGCACAGTAAAAACTACTCAGGGAAGGCCGCCAAGAATAAGTGCGGGAAATAATGGCATTCCCTTAATAACATAACATCACGCTTCTTTGAGCAGTACGGCTGTGTTCAAGCAAGTTGCAAATCACAGTTTAGACAATCCCACCCTAGGCAATATGACAGTCGTAGTGGAAAACTGTTAGCACGTACCCCTAAAGAGAGGTAAGTAGTCTTTTATCGCCCAGTTACCGAGCATCTAGAGTCTGTGCTGTTGTGATGATGTGATCTGATATGTGATCTGATGTGATTACCGTCCACTCTCTGAGGTGTAGTGTTCCTTCTTTGCTAATGATTCTCCACAGGGAGAGAGAAAATAGGGAGAAAGGAAGAATTTCCCTGGTGGGTTTGGCCAGAATGACAGTTTAAGTACATCCTCCAATCGAGCTGTAGATTAGCCCATGCAGCCAGAGCTCAGGTGCCTTTACTGGGCCTGTCAGCATCGCTTCTCTGCGATCTGCTGAGCGTGGGATTATATCTCCTTCCTTTAAACTACACCACCTCAGAGCTTTACACAAATCCCAATCAGAAAGAGAAAAAGATTACATTCCCCCCCACCCCCGTCCAAGGCCAGGAAGACCTTGTACTTCTTTTTGCATTGAAGAAAAGTTTTATGCTCTTTAATTTTTCTTTCCCACCCTTCTCTAATGCCCTCTCTCTGGCTGTGTTAATTTCACTTTCTAGTTACCTATGAAGTGAATAAGGGCAAATTTGGGTTTTATCTTTAAAAAATAAGTTTAGCAACAATGACAACATTAACTTAGTGTATTTATTTGCTTACCTAGACAAAGTTCGGGCACATTGGGCCAAATTGTCCAAAAAATGTTCAACATTTCCTGTGAATATAGTGACTATCTGATGCTCAAGTATTTTACAAGGACCACAGTATAGGGGTCTTGTAAAGAATGATCCTCACGCCCTGAAACCAGCCCTTTATGTAAAATCTAATAAAATCTGAGCGCTAAAATAAAAAATTAAAAAGACTCTCTGGGAATCATCTGTCCTCTTATCCTGCATTTCCTCCAAGTGTAAGTGTATGTGTTAATCAAAAGGCCTGTAGGAACCAAGAAAGGGTATAGCAAACAGAAAAAAAACACAACTTACCCACGGGACCGGGTCTAAGGACAGTCTCTCCTCTCAGAGTTTCTTTTATTTCATCATGTGCTTGTCATATGTTCAGATAGAGCACTAGTTAAGTGGTCCGTTGAGACTTTGTGATATTGTTAGCCATGGTAAATGGCTCCATGGGGTTTAAGATATGGAGCCATGTGATAGCCATGGCTTTGAGCTTAATAACATGGAGAGAGAAAGCAGAACTTTTTAAATGGAGAAGGATGTTTTTTTTTTCTCCAAATGTCTCTTATTTTGCCCTGTACTTTTATCTTCTTAGTTCTTTTCATTTAGAACTCTTCTATTTCCTAGCCCCAATTTCTCTTTATCTGAATGGAGAAATAAAGGCATGCTAGTCCTGTAATAGGGTATTTGTATAATAACACAGGTTTTCAATCAACATCTTATAAAAGATAGTATTTGATTATATTGTGATTTTGTTCTTTATATGACTCTGCACATAATCATCGAATGGTACATTTCCCATTGAGGTAAATGACATTAGAAGATTTGCAAGTTTCCTTTAGTAGACATTTTGTATATCTTGATCTGATCCCTTGGTGCATTAGACTGTTGTTCTTACAATTTCAGTAAATCAACTATTAAGTTGCAGCTCCTAATAAAAAAAAAGAGTTTCGACCAAACCGCGGTTAGTATTGTTAACTAACTGTAAAAAAAAAAAAAAAAAAAAAAAATTACATAAACAGCTCCTCTTACTTGTGGTGTCCCTCAAGGCTCTATTCTAGTTCCAATTTGATTCTCCTAGTATATGCTTTCATTGTTATACCCAAATCTATCTGCCCCTGGGATCTAATGAGAGGGGTTTGAATACTCTGTTGGCTTGTCTCACTGATGTGATTTGTGATGTGATTTTCTCCTTCAATTTTCAAAACTGAGAATATAGTTTTTGAATCCTCAGAAGCTTTTAGCTCACCTTGATTAAACTTTGGTCTCCATTTGATATACCATTAGTGAAGAATTTGGGTCTGTTCTTAAATGTGACAAACCTTTGAGTCCTAAGGTAAAATAATTTCTTGCTAAGGACTTAAAAGGTGATTCATGCTTTTATTTCAACAGGACTTGATTATTGTAATTCAATTTATATGGATATTTACCAAACATCTCTGGCCCATCTGCAAATGGTACAGAATGCAGCTGCCAGGCTCCTATAGGTGGAAATGAGAGCACATTACTTGATTGTTGTTCCTGGACTTTAAATCCTTGAACAGAGTTGCACCTGCATACATTTCTGACCTAGTATTTGTTCCCAATCCATTAGGTTCTCTAAGTTTTATCTTATCCAGAGACTGCTACCCGTACATGTTCTTCCTACACTAAAAGATTTTAAAGTAAAACTCAAAACACACAAATTTTCCCTGGATTTATACCTTATTTGTATAGTGTCTTGTTTGCGAAAGTAATCGGTTATGTAGTATATGGTTTAAATTTTGTGGTTACTGGGCATTGTACTGCACTTTGGTCAACAATCAATGTTTTTAAAGGCGCTATATAAATATAAAGTCAACATTAACATTTATGTCAATTGAAATCAACCAGAAATAAAATAAAATAAAAATATTAGATGGGGAGGGGAACTAAATAAAAATTAGAAATGTTGCCTTGGCAAGTGACTGAAATAAGCTGGGATGATAAGTTGAAGCACTAAAATGGCTAAATTGGAAATAAATAAAAACTAAAACCGAACCAAATCTGAAATAAAATGTTATTAAATCTAAACAGTAAAGTAATAATAATAATTACAAAAAAATAGTACTTCACAAAAATACAAAAATGTATATGAAATTAACATATAATTATAAAATTAAAATGAAAACAAAATATAAAAATAAATCTAATTCATTAAAACAGCATATAAATAAAACTGCAGCCAACTAGAGCTTAAAAATTATAGATTTTTTTTACTAGAATTTAGAAATAAAATAAAATAAAGTCAAATAAAATGAAATAAAAACTATGCTGCTAAAAGTACTCACTGGTATGCTGCTAGTCCCTGTAAGGGAAGGCGTGCTGCTGTCAGTGCCAGGTGGTTCGCTGTGTGTCTGTGTGGGTGTGTAGATAGTGAGGGCTGCAGCGTGCTCAGGGACCGGACTGGGCCCCGTGTAGTCCTGCCCAGGGTGGGTGTATTCGCCAGGCAACCCGTTCTGAGGTGGAGGGGGAGGATACTGCGCTGGGGCATACGGCTGAGCCATGGCTTCTGGGGGAGCTGGGGCCTCCTGGTTACCCTGGAAAGAAAGAGAAAGAGAGATTCTATCAGTTTTACTCTTACGCATCTCATACTAATCCAGTTTCTCTGGCTGTTGAAGGAACAATGCCTGCAATGAGACGTGACAAAAGCGATCATCTCCCTGTATGTCTGGGTTGTGATGATAACATGATAGGAGAGAATGAGACCTAATTCCACGATAATGGCAGAACAACTTCTAGGACTACTACTGCACCTGACAACCTGAATCATACACCACGATAAGCCTTAGATATTAATGCCACTTATAGTGATACAATCCAAGAACTGATACGAACCCCCGTTCCTGCTGCCGAGACAAATTTTCACCATTATAAGCGAGACACACTAATATTTGCTTTTAAAATAATTATTTTTCGAAACATATCATTTACTTGTTGTTCCAAATCTGTTAAATGTCACACAGCTATTTTACAGCAACAGCTTATAGACAATTTCACAAGATGTAAACAACACTGGTCCAGAAACACTTCCTGTTTCAGTTTGTAACTGTTTTCTTTATTTCACATG
>JAOTRC010000014.1:17976860-17989237 GCA_027497675.1 Cyprinella lutrensis | reverse complement strand
ATATATATATATATATATATATATATATACACACACACACACACACACACACAATCCAAATGCATTTTCCACATGGCAGCTAAAACTATCCAAAGAAACGCCCATTATTTTTCTTCTGCGGTATCGAAATGAGTACGAACGATAATCATGAAATTTGACTGGTATTGGTATTGACTACTGAAATGTTGGTACCGTGACAACCCCTAGTATCCACTAAATGTGCCTCCGTGATTTCAAAGGCAAAGTGATATTGATCTTGCTAAATGTGATATTCTAGACCTGAAAGGCACAGATTTGAATATTTATAGCAGAAATGGATTTTCAAGTACCACATTAGATCTATAGAGGCGACGGTAAGAGAGTTTACACAGCAATATCACAGGGGATCACTTATTGCTGAGGTCTTGATCCTGTCCAGAATCAGCAGACTCTAAAACATTGACTCAAAACGTGATTATAGAGTATAAAGTCAAATGAAAAGTGCTGGCGAATAAATCAGCGTTTGCTCTCTATTTTTCAAAAAGGACACTTGATATCACAAATACACATACACATGTGGATCTCTCACTTGTTTTTGTTCGGTTTTGTTGTTTTGCTTTTTGAGACAAAAAGGTCAAGTCGAAACATTTTCTTTGACGCCCTTGGTAATTGCCACATTCAAAACTGCATTCATCTCTACTGTATTAAATCCAAACAATAACACTATGCTTCTGAAGCGTAAATAATGCAAAGGTTTAATCATTTGCATTAGACCTTCAAAGGGGAAAAACTGCATTCAGATCTATTCTGTAATCAGATATACTGACAGCACATGATGGATACTTTCCTGATACTAGCGGGTCACTCCATCCCAGCAATTCAGCATATTTAACCCTTAATTTAACCCATTACTAGGAAAAGCGATCTCTGTTGTCCCCCATTATCATTAGGCAAAAAAATTAAAAAAAATAATCAGACTCATCTTCACCACAGGCTCCTCTGCAATTATCCATGATTTTAATACGTTTTAATAAGTTTGCATAACAACCTGGAGAAAATGCGAATACATTTGCATACTGCAGGCCTCTCTAATTATACGCTCATGATTAAAGGAGGAACTTAAGCAGAAGTGAAAAGGCAGAGCATGCTTAACAAAAGCAAACCCCCCTCCCTTCTGAACTCCGGCTCTCCCAAGACAAAACTTTCCAGTTCAGCACTGGTGTTTTTACATAACGCTCCTTGTTGTTCCAGACAGCCAGAACAAGCCAATAAAACACGCGTCGTAGATTGTTCTCAAGCTCAGCCCACCGATGTCATTTACAGAATATTGCGCGACGAGAACAAGTAATCTGTCGGACGAGGTTTTCCAATGGTGCATTTCTGTACTACAACTCCCAACGCCACGAAAAGCCCAAAATATGAGAGTGCGCCACCCCTTCTCATATTGCCTTTAGCTGGATCATCTATTATGCATGCTATAGATGTACACTGCACCACTCTCTCTTGCCTTTCTCAACCTATTGTAAATACATACACACTAAATAATTAAGCAGACTAACAGGAGCAGGACCCGTCGGATGCTTGATCCGCTCTATGACAGTTTGGATGGGCCGTAACAAACCCTAGTTGCTATGGTCATGGATGACCATTAAAAATGCAGGCGCTCCCCATTTTCATTCGCACAGCCGGCGTGCTACATTGGCGTGCCAAATTGTCAATCACTCCTTCCAGGGGTTGGCGATGACGGCCGACTTACCAGAAACCCTCTGAGGCGCACCTAACGGGGTCAAGCTGATGCGTGACTCCTCTTAGCTTGGTCTCCAGCATCTCTCTGAGGTTGATGGCCTGCAGAAACAGCTGGTTCCCTCAGGCTTTGAGTGTGAGGAATAGCTTTGTTTCTGTGGTGGAGTGCAAAATCCATAAAGGCAATACCAATAGTTATCTCTACATGTTGTAAAAAAAGACATGATGGCAATTGCACTCAGCAGTGAAGAGTATTTGCGCTCTTATGTGCAGGTTGCATGTTGGAAATGGTTGTTTTAAAGCAGACATGGTTCACATTCCAGTATATAGAGACATTTCCATTTTCTAACGAGTCCCGTGTGGCGGTTCATTACATCAATAATTCAAACGTTGAAAGAATAATGGGAAAGTAGCACTATACAGGCATGTGTGTAATTGTATTGCTTTAAACATACAGAGACAAGAGGAGACTTTTTTCTACTGCATGAGTGAGAATCCAGCAACCCTAAAAAGGCCTGATCCTGAAGACTGCTAATTCTGGGACTCTGGGACTGACATGCAGGAGACCAATCAACAAACAAGGCCCTAAAAAAAGTTAGACCACATCCGAATCTGCTCGAGTACAGCTTCTCTTCTACCTGACAGTGAACTTAAGCGATCAAGGCATCAACAGCTGTCTTGTTTTCCTGCTTTCCCTCCTCATTCGCGGTCCTCTTAACCAGGAAGCTAATGCCTCCAGTTTGGACGACTGGAGTGAAAAAGCCAAAGCAATTAGAGCCACTGCTCTTGGGTGCCCAATAACTCATTAGGAGTGTAAATGGCCAGAAGCCCAGGGGACTCCCTGCTGAGTGCAATTTACAGCTAAAACAAGCACCACATCTCCAGTCCGCACCATTAGGGCGGGGTGGCCATGTTAATACAATTTGTTTTGTTAAAGTTTGAAATTATGATACTGCCATTTTAGTCCCTCTCCGAACACCTCTGAGGCGCTGGCAAACGCATCAATTATGCTTGCAGAGGGCTCTGATCACTCCGCTGCAACCAACAGGGATTTCGTAATGGTTGTGTTATTGTTTGACATAAGGATAACAGCGAGAACTACGACGCAGGACGTCAATGCAAGCCAAAAACAAAAGGGCAGCTTCTTTTAAAGGAAGGTTCACCCAAAACAAATCATTTACTCACATATTTCACGATTGTACTGGTTACTCTTTTCATGATGAAAATAAAGATGCACTTGGGCGATTCATCTACAAAATGATAACAAAAAAGCATTTTTCAAATGATCTGAAGCCATGTGATATATTTGTTTGGGGAACAGACCAAAATTGAAGTCTTTCTATACTGACATAGTCAATAACTATTTTCATGTTATAGTCAATAAATAAACAATAAATGACTAATATTAAAATTCTACACTACTTTGCCTAATTAAATAAAAAATAAAACACAGTTATAGTCAAACAATAAAAATATTAATATTAAAATTCTACACTGCTTTCCTTAAATAAATAAAAATAAACAACTGTTAGAGTCATTAAACAATAAATGACTAATATTAAAATTCTACATTACTTTGCCAAAATAAATAAAAAATAAAACACTCACTGTTATAGTCAAACAATAAATGACTAATATTAAAATTCTACACTACTTTGCCTAAATAAATTTAAAAAACACTAAAAATCAACTGTTTGAAATGCCACAATAGAGTTTTGAAACATGTTATACCGTACAAAATAGATCTTTACTTTGAAGATTATATAATTAAATGAATTATTATCCTAGTGAAAAACAATATTTAATGAATTATTATCCTAGTGAAAAACACACATACCAAAATGTATTTAAAATATATTTATTTCATTCCAAGTATACTATTGCTTGAGACTTACTGTTATAAATATTATAATTAATAAACTTTACTTCGAGTACTTCTATATTGCACAATGCACATTTATTGGTATTAAGCCTAAATGTGTTTAATATCTATGAGTGTGATCTATGTATAATTTAAATGCAATAATTCCATTTTAGGACAGCCAAAAATCTGTAGTTGCACCTCAGCACTATTTCTAATAGTATACTTTCTATACCATTTCTAATAGGAAAGTTCTTAAGTACAAAATTAGTTGTTCCAATTTAGCAGACTTACTAATTTAGTATAAAAAAGTACAATTGCAGGATATTTGTTTTAAGTACATAAATATGTAAATGTATTTGTAGTATACTTATCATAAAATAAATGCATTTCAAAAACATTTTATTATATATAAGTTAAATTAACTTTGAGTGTTAGATGACAGCAACTGTAATCTACATATAAAAATAGGGAAAATATGCATGAACTATTGAATATCCTATTTCAACAGATACATATCCAACATTGACTGATATGATAATAAAAACAAAATCTAAACAATGTCATCATTTGATAACTGATATTTTATTGTGCATGCCAATATAAAGGGCAATAAATAACTTTGATCTGCTCCTCACACAACATTACTGTACAGCTTCAAAAGACTTGACACATGAAATATGAGAAAAGATTGTTCCAACTTTCTCCTTTTTGTGCTTCTCAGAAGAACGTCAAACAGAACAACAGGAAAGTGAATAAATGTTGCCATTATTTATTTCCGGGCAAACTATTCCTTTAAAGAACAAGAGCAGCAGCACGAGAACACACACACACACACACACACTCGCTGAAAGCGAGAGAAAGCACTCGCCATGTTATCTGCGCACAGCCATTACACCTCTGTAATCTCAGTCGGCAAGTAATCAATGACTTAACAACTCACCCTCAGCTCGTTTTAAGAGCCCGATCCCCCCCAATCTCCATCTTCTCTGCCCCTGAGACCCCCATCCCCTCCCCCCAGGGTCCTCTCCACCTGCAATAAAATGTGCCTGTGTGCCGTTGAAACCCCTCTTCACGTTACAATCACGCAGATTACAGTCTCACTCTGAGGCAATCAATGGCCTCCCAGGAGTGGGCGACCAGCTAAATGAACATGTGCAGCTTCCTTTTACAGGCCTGGTCAATAGGACTCCTCTCCACAGTGGAGGCCTTTTCCTCAACCAGCACTGACAACAGCAGTCGGCCTGCAGCCTCCCTATGTTCGGGAAAGCTGTACTTGGTACTAGAAGAAATGCAACAAATGCTTTTTCACATCAAATCATATGCGTCTTTAAAACACTAAAGTTCATTACATTAAGTAATACACATCAGTAATGAACTTGAACAGTACAGGTCAGCATTGTCTGACAAAGACAAATGTTCTATTTCTCTTAATTTTTTTTCTTCAATTTTGACGTTCTAATGTCAAATATTTTATAATCATATAATAAAATGATTATTTTCATATTCATACAAATATGAAAACCAAAACATAAGGTACAACAATTATTTAGAGAATACTAAAGAAAATTTAATTAACTAAGACATTTAAAAGGGGTGGTGTTCAAAAATAAAGAAGTTACGGGTGAAGGAAAAATGTAAATGTGTCGTTGAAGTGAAATTACAAAATAAGAGTTACTGAAATACATCTGTACTGACAAAATGTAACAGTGTATGCAAGCATTTACAAGTTCGGGGTCAGGTTTTTTTATTTATAAATTATAATTTAAAAAAAAACTAAAACGTATCAAACACTGTAAAAAAATCTTTTTTTCTTTTGTCAAATCAACTTAAATAATTTATTTAGTTCAGAAAATATATAATTTTGAGTTTCTGATGATTAAATCAATATCCTTCATTGGATTAACTCACTTTTTTCCATTTCAATGAACTTAACATTTTAAGGCAACCAGGTTACTTTTTTTAAGTTAAACCAACAATATTTTTTACAGTGCAGTTTACACAATAAATACATAAATAAAAAAGAAAAAAACAGCACTGTTTCAACATCGATAATATGAAGGATTTCTTCCTGAGAATTTTTTGCTGAAGGATCATGTGACTGAAGACTTAATTCAGCTTCATCACAGGAAATACTGTATATAACTGTAATCATAAACTGTAATTATATATGGTACAGTACTGCAAAAATTTACATTTTGCCAGTTGTCAGTTTTTACTTGAGACCTCTGGCACTGATCAGGCCGGTAATGTGTGTTTTTTTTTTTTTTGTTTTTTGTTTTTTTTAAATATGTATTGTCTTGCTTTTGAACAAAAATAGTGAGAAAATCATAACACTGTGAAATATAATTACAGTTTATGATGACAGTCATATTTATGGATGCACATCCATGCTGGTAGTGTTTAGAAAGGTAGGTGATTTATATTTCAAACTGTATGAAACAGATGCACATGCAGTGGCTAAAATGCGTTTTTACCTTGCGGAGCGGTAAGCCGGGAAGCGTGAATACAGTCTACATGTAGCCACTACCCATGAGTTCAAATGTCCTTATGGTGCCAAACTGTAAAGAGGACAATTCAGCAGATGTCAGATTGGACCTACTGCCTCTATCAATCTCTTTTCTCTCTCACACACACATTCTCACACACCACCCCTCTCTATCATCAGGACCTATCTCTCTTCCGCCTCTTCTCCTGAGCAATGGCCCAGCAAATTTCCTGGTTCACTTCACTGAAATGTGACAAATACCGTGTGACACGAAGGGAGTCCGAGCTCCTCCGTCTTGGAGTCTCGCTCGCAGTGCCAGAGAGCGAGCAGGCCAACCTCTCCGTTCATGGACACCTCTCAATATCCACAAGAGGCTATAAACCTGCGTGCGAACGCTTGGTGTCAGCAAACAGCCGAGCAACTAAGCGGAACTTCTGTGGCGAGTTAAAACATCTACCCATCAGTCAACTCTGACGGACACACAACAAACTCAAGCGAGCACGCGCGTCCCGAAATAAAGCACTTATGAGCGGGGACAGAGACAATCAGCACAAAATCCTCGCACTCTGGTTCGGCTTCATTTGAATTTCGGACATCTTCAGGGTATAAAATCTCAGCCTCATAATTAGTTGATTTAACCTTAAAGAAGGAGACTTTAAAAGTTCAAAGTCTGATATGTCGGTCCAGTGCTTGCAGTGGACAAGAAAAATGAGCTGTGATCCATTTTAATGTCCTACTCCGTAAAAGGTTTTAAAATGACCTCTGATGGCTAACGACAATGAGAAACACTGAGCTCTGGGTAAAGGTGTGAGCCACAGATAGGAATTAGCTCATTAAATATTTAATTTCCGAATTTCTCAAGTGACTTTTCTCCCCTTAAATCTTTAATGAAGATTAAACATTCCTAACAAAGACTATATCAACAGCCCTTAAGATAACAATCACGGAGGAAAAGAGGTGTAATTGGTCCATGGCTTTATCATAGTCTCCTTAGCGTGCGCACAACACACTTGCAAGTGGACACACACACATTACACAAACAAATTGTCAGCGAATTGTACAGAAAGGCTGTAAAGCATTTAGAATTTGCGAACCTATTCGAATCGGTAAGTGTGAGGAAACTTTCTTCATTACAGAAACATTGCTATATTTGGTATTCTTAGCCGGGGTAACGTCGAAAATTATTCGGAAGGACCAAACAGAAAGAGGACAATCTGTCTATTTTGAAAAGCATCAGGCGTAAATGGAGGTGACGTGTGAGGAAATGGAAATTTGCTCATTTATTTGTGTCTTCTAGTGTGTGACAGACCATGTATGTTAATGTCCTCCTCAGTCTTCAATCAGACAGTAGATTGGGAAACTGATAAAATCTCAGTATTAGTTGAGAATATTGCAAAACAGCAGGCCAGACAAGACAGAAATGGAGAGAGCGAGAGAAAGAGATTGAGTCTGTATGATTTCAGAATGAGGTAATTGTAGGATTGAACCGTGTTACACCTTGCTTTTTGCCATTGTATAGTTTTGCAATGTCTCCATGCACGTATTTAGAGGTGAAACAGGTGTGTGCGTGGATATATACACAATTACTATTTTTTTTATTAATTGAATGTATGTGTGTAAAGCAAAACAGATAATAAATAAATAACTACAATTCATTCAGCATGTTAAAAAATGATTTTCGTCTCACCTGACATGTTCAAATCATACCAGCCAATGTTCATCACGCGCGCAAACTCCTCATACGAGCACGCACGGAAATATACACGCACACACATACTTGGAAGAGGCTCAGGGAAAGAGCTGACTTAACCATTTTTCTCCATTTCACAAAAGTAGCTGCGCTGGTGTCAACATGATGAATGGGGGAATGTGGAGAGAGGGTGCACACTTTCTGTAGGGTAGATGGCTCCTCCTCAGTGCCCATGCCCAGCACAATATACAAATGAAGGGCTGAGGAACAGCGCTATAATGAGCACTAACATGTGTTTTCACAACACAACATCAAAAGCCTCTCGCAAGTACAAACGTTCCGCAAACAGTCTCCGCTCCCAGACAATTCTCGCACTCTCCCGCTTGCGTCATCTGCATTGCATGCACCGCTGCCCGCGCAGTCCTCACATAATAAGTCAAGTCACCTTTATTTATATAGCTTTATTTATTTTAATATGCTCCTCTGCTGCTTCTTGTGTCGATATGTGCGGAAATGGAAGGGGGGCTTTTAATTGTTTAGCGATGAAGTTATCACATCGGCAACGATGCTGAGAGAATGAAGCGGGAGGACAAAATTAGAACCACTGACTCCAGCATTATCCAGGGCCGTAAGCTGGCACACCCCAGTGTTTGGAGAGGACTCTCGACCCTCTTAGGAATCGGTTCCTCAGCGGGCCATCCTGCTTGTTCCACTAATTTACTCAGTTATATTTAGCTAAGACTTCTTCTACACACATATATCGACTTCTGGAGCAAACTTTGGTTAAAGAGATCCTCCACCGTTTTTTTTCATGTTAAACTATGTTATTCCCTTAATTAAGACGAGTTGATACATACCTCTCTCGTCTCAGTGCGTGGACTCAATCGCTATGGCGCTTGTGACACTTTGATAGCACTTCACTAGCCCAGTTCATTCAATATGGGCCCAGCAGAGAAGCGACCAAACACCTCCATGTTTTGCGCTTTTCTAAGCGTGTACAGTGGATAACTATATTGAATGGTAGCCTGGTTAAAACCAGACCAATCTCAGTTGTAAGTTATGGTCTGGCAAAGCTAACACAGTCTCATCCCAAGACATCAGACAACTGAAGCTTTTGACCATACGTCAACATCTGCCATTTTAGGGTAACCTTAATCGTCGGTTAGATGACGATCCTGGGATCCTGACGCTTTACCTTTAACGTCAGTTAGGTGACGGGGTAGGTTTAGGTCTGGGGTAGGGTTAGAATTAGATAACGTCATCTAACCGACGTTTAAGGATATTCTAAAACGGTGGATGTTGACGTATGGTCAAAAGCGTCAGTTGCATGACGTCTTGGGACTGCGCTGGCAAAGCATCATAGACAAATCATTTCCAGAGGGGCGTCACCAACCGACGTCGTGGATAGACCTAAAACCAGGAGATGATGTATGCAGAGCGTCAGCTGGCGGAGAAACATCTCCGAGTGTTGTTCTTTGCTTGGTTTAACAAAAAGGAATTGGTTCAAATCGCTTAAAACATACGCGATAGCTGATTCGAATGAGTGATGTTTGACGGTGGTGTTTGACATCCATCTTTGTAATGTAGGCTACAAAATCTGCTTCAAAATCCCAGCGCTGTCGTCACTGTGTAAAACCCGCTCCAACGTTTCTGATTGGTGCCCCGATTTTGATGGATTGGAAATGGGCTTGAATGAACTCTCTGCCAGACTAACTTTCAGAGCAAATCTAAATTTGCCGGAAGTCTGGGTTTTCCCAGGGTAATTATACGGCGGAGTACCACAGCAAGGACTTTTCACGAGTGATGATATTACTGCACCGAGTCGAAGTGCTCCCAAGGACTTGCTGTGGTATTCCTCCATACAATATAGTTATCCATTTTACACGCTTAGAAAAGCGCTACGTTTAATTTTGTGTCACCGTCCTAGGTCGAGTTACACACTCACGTAACTGTTTTTTAAATAGGGAAACAGTGGAGGTGTTTGGTAGCTTTTCTACTTGGCCCATATTGAATGAACTGGGCTATTTAAGCACTATCAAAGTGTCTCGCACGCCAAAGCGATTGAGTACACACACTGAGACTACAGAGGTATGCATCAACTCGTCTTAGTTAAGGGAATAACATAGTTTAATATGAAAATAATGGTTGAGTATCCCTTTAAGTATGAAGTGTGTGATTTTTCCATGTAAAAAAAAAGCTATAAAAGTAATGGCATTATCAAAAAATGGCAAAACCAATTATATTAGATCGGGGTTAGCTGTGTGTCTAATCAATGGCATAAAGGGAAGTGTTTAGGAAGCCTGTTTGAATACAGTCATTTTTTTGCAATTCAGAAGATAAACTTTAGCTTTAAAAGGATCTTACTCACTGGAGATTCAGTTTCCAGCCCAATACTGTAACCAAAAAAGGCTACAGTGCGTTTTTAGGAAAGGTCTGTGATGTCTTTCGTTCAACCTTACACTCCTCTCCCCGAAGAGAACCTCAAAGCGATTCACACGGGTAACTTTATGCCATACGGGCACTTAAAGGTATGCTGGAAGCAAATACCACCCCCTGCCCCACTACCAGGGTCCCTCTCCCCACTTTCCGCCTTCTATAAGAGAAAAAGAGAGGGAATTTTACGACTCCATTTTTGCTGCGACCATTAAACGGGTGAGAGGAGGATTAACGACCAGCCCCAACATTTTACAGTGTTTGATTGAAACGATGCATGACACTCAGGGAATGTCGACTCGTAGACAAAGTAGAGAGAAAGAGATTTGAAAATGTCAGCAACTCAGCGGAGACAAAAAAAAAAAAGCTGTAAACTTGTCTAGCAGCACCGAAACTTTTGTGTCTAAAACACCTCAGTTTGTCTTTTCCTTTTGTCTGGATCAGTGCCGCGTGTTTACTTATGTGTTGCAGACTAAAGGCGTCTCTGGAGAGCCTATTGTTTGGGGTGTCTAAATCTTCTGAAGGCTGGATGGCGTGGGAGAGAGGATAGATAAATGTTTGGTACCACCTGCTGGACAGTAGATGTCACTTTGGAGAAAAATGAACAACAGATTACAGAGCGGCTGCTCCTCGTCTCTCCTGGACCAAGTAGGTGGAACAGGGTGTGTAAAAACGGTCCGTAATTCTCCCTCTGGGCCTCTTGCGCTCTTAAAGTTTCTTGTCGTATAATTTCAGGCTACTATGTGCGACATTTGACTGTAAAAGTTGGATTAATGCAATGCACATTACAGCAGAGAACTTTAAACTAAGCTTGCAACCAAAATGGATTTCCAACAATGTAACGAATTAACGCTGAGGGACAAATTTATGCAAATCAGCCATAATGCTATCAAATACCAAGTTAAAAAATAGAACGGTGCACCCAAACGTGATCAATACGTATTTCTCCAAGGCATAACTGCTGACACAGACTGTGCGCCAGTGTTACACTATCAATCAGCGGGGAACCATATCAATTTAAGCATTTAAAAGCAATGACATGAATCACCTCTATTCATTATATGATGTGCCCATGAATCGAAGATTCAAAAATTAATCTGGGCAGCAGAGCTGGGCGAGGTGGAAACATATGAGCTGAAATGCTCAAATCAATAACTGCATTATTCTTTTATAGCCTGAAGACAGTGATGCATACAAAGCCATGAATGGGTCGTTCTGATGATCCTAGTAGCTCATCAGAGGTTGAGGGTCTTCTTTTAAACGACGCATTTCACTTTACGCATGTATAAATATTGAAAGATTGCGTTGATCGGGCCAAAAAAACCATTCGAAATTTCAACAGGAAGGAGAAAAACAAGCTGTTTCAGGAGATATTTTGCAATAGTGTGGACATTACCAGTGCTCTGCCTGAAGTGGGCATCAAGAGCGATATGTTTGGCAGAAAAAGCATTAGGTCCAATTCAGTAATGGAACATAATTCAGCTGCCACTAGGGTTAAGAATGACTTCCTGGCCGGTTAATACACCATTCCTCCAAACGTTCCCACTGAATTCTCATCATGCTCATTCCCTGCTTCCACTAGGCCTGCTTTTCAGCCATTTTAATTGTAATGAGCCCATTGTATGCTGTGTTGGGTGAGATGAAGGGCTCATTATCCTCATAAACAACCCCGTGCGTCCTTTGAGAGGCCTCAAATCAGCGTGATGAGTACCCTCAACCCCTCTCCAAACACTCACCGCAGGCTTAATAATGCAACACTGCGCGATTATCATTACGTTTTTTTTTTCTATGTTAATTTTTGATGAGGAACAAGTGGAGAAACATCTCTAAGAGCGAAAAGAACATTAACCACAAGGAAACACATACATTTGACTAATCATATTACCGTGGCAGGTTGAGAAAGGTCCAGCACATCTCTGCAAATGTAATCCTTATTTATAGAGATATATACTTTCTTTAAACTTTACATTTATGGGGTACGTGCTTCATCAATTCAACAATCGAATGATTAGGGAATGAATCTTTTTTAAATGAATACAGTAGTTGACCGCGTTGTCATTTATCATATTACATCCTTGTATTTTCTTTTTCTGGGGAATAAAAAAATCAGTGTTGTAGTACTCGAGACTCGGACTCGTCTCGGACTCGGTCTCGAGACCATATTTTAATGGTCTTGGTCTTGT
>JAOTRC010000014.1:17873591-17890095 GCA_027497675.1 Cyprinella lutrensis | reverse complement strand
CGACTGAAGAAAGAAAGACATGCACATCTTGGATGACATGGGGGTGACTAAATTATCAGCAAAAGTTTTTTTTAAAAAAGTGAACTACGCCTTTAATGCCGAAAGGCAAAATCTAGGCTTGTAAGACTAACAGTCTTTGTTTAGGAAGAGCAACAGGATCAAAATACTTTGAGCAGAATAGTGCAGAATTGGTGACTCCCGGGTCCCGGCCGACTTTGAGAAAAGTTTTTCTCTTGCCAATTGTTTAGTTCTTACCAACCAATTTGTTTTTATTAGTTTGACTTTAGAATGATGCCGCATCGCTTTAAACTCTTCAAAGTATAGCAACAGCACAAGTAACTGTGCCTTACATCTAGTCATACCGCACAGCATGCAACATGCGAGACATATTGTAAACCCACTTGAATGCAATGAGGTCCATCCACCCTTCCTGAAGACATAAAACACATCAATCTCTCCACCGCTCAGCTGACTAATTTTCGTCCCACCGCAAACTTCTAGAGCAGAACAGACTTTCGTCCCTGAAGCAACAACAAAAACTTTACAGAAAAGATCGCAACATCAAAAGCCTACACATCCTCTGACTAAGAAACGCCCAGGTATATTCTATCAAAGGGAATTGTTGCCAAAATCCTCTTCAGTTAAGAGACGGAGAGGACTGTTTCACATCAAAGGCTGCTGTGGAGTTATGTTTCTGCACTCTTTAATTCTGCGGGGCAAGACACAATTTTATTTGTATTTAAGGGAACAAAAAAGTTGATGCAATTGATTTCAGATATCTTTAAAAAAGCTTATCCAGCGTTATCCTACATATTAGATTAAACGAAATGGGTCTTTTAATACTAACTGTAACAGTATACGGTTACCCATTTACAGTGGCAAACAGCTGCCAATAGAGTGGTGCAGGGATGACGTCAAAACCCAGAAGCCTAATTCTCTGCTGGTTCCCTCGAGATTTTAGGGGTTTTAAAATGTTTTAAAACCCCAAAAACCAGGGGTGAATTAGTTTTCGGGGGTTTGACGTCAGTCCTGCACCACTCTTTTGTTCTGTTGAGGATGTAATTTTATGGCAGTTCGGACCAAAAATAATAAAAGGGACAAAGAAACAAACTTAAGTTTGGATCATGCAATCAAACCAAGATTGAAAACACCCTTAATTAAAGGGCGAATCTCATCGCTGAGATCCACTAAGATTGACTGTGTGTCAGAGAAAGGTGCACACTACAAAACTAAACTAATAGTGAGTGAATATTTGCAAAAGAAATCAGAGTGAATTTGAAAGTGAATTTTGGCCACATGCTCCAGCCAGTGATCTGTGCGGGCGCCGCTGTGTGTCCTTGCTGTATAGAGTCATTCAGTGAAATAAGAGATAGAGTTACTCTCATTTTATGGTGGCGATTTTATAATAAAGTCATATGGTTGGACATTGTGATCCTTTCAAATTGGCCCATCAGGAGTGTCTCGCTGTCAGCCAGAGGTCATACTATTACATTTAGCCACTGGTTTTACTATATCTGATATTGCACCTCATCTGTCTGAGGGGTGAAAAATGTGATTCCTTCCTGAGAAATCTTTTCATTATCATGACATTTCTCCCCTCGGTTTAAATAAATGCATGAATATAACGGCAGAGCTTTGGTTTTTAATGTGAATTCTACTTTGTACTCCTTTTAGAACTAAAAAGAACTTTTTTGTAGAGCAGTATGCAGACCTATTTTTGCTTTACATAACATATAAAGTTCACCTACAGTATTATTAGTGGTACATTAATTTCTTCAATGAAATGTGTCCTCAATGCCATTAAACACATTCCACAAATACATAGTTTTTTTCAGTTTTTTGGTTTTTTGTAATCCTGTTAAGACGGTTCCAGGCAGTCACTGTTTCCAAAATATTAAGCAGTTTTCAACATTGATAACCATAAGAAATGTTTATTGATAAGTGAATCAGCTTATTAGAATGATTTCTGATGGATTACGTGACACTAAAGACTTGAGTATTATTAGTAGTACATTATTTTCTTCAATGAAATGTGTCCTTAATGCCATTCCACATTCCACAAATACATAGTTTTTTTCTTCTTTTTTTCATCTATTCATCAAATAATCCTGTTAAGATATTTCCAAGCAGTCACTGTTTCCAAAATATTAAGCAGTTTGCAACATTGATAAATAAGAAATGTTTATTGATAAGCGAATCTGCTTATTCGAATGATTTCTGATGGATCTCGTGACACTAAAGACTTGAGTATTATTAGTAGTACATTATTTTCTTCAATGAAATGTGTCCTCAATGCCATTAAACACATTCCACAAATACATATAGTTTTTTTTTTCCATCTATTCATCAAATAATCCGGTTAAGACGTTTCCAAGCAGTCACTGTTTCCAAAATATTAAGCAGTTTTCAACATTGAAAACTATAAGAAATGTTTTTCGATAAGCAAATGGAGTAATGACTGCTGAAAATTAAGATTTTGCCACAACAGGAAAAAAAATAGATTTAAAAAAAATCTATTTTAAAAAAGAAATTAAAGATTCTTTAAAAAAGAAAATACATTTTAATTATTTTTTTTATTCTGTATTTTTGAGGCAGCCTCTGAGCGTTAAAAAAATACACACTGACGCCAAACTTTTGAATTCACACACGCACAGTACACACACCACCTAAAAATAAAGCTTTAAAACCAAAGAAGAAAAAAAGAATAAATGTCAGTGATCATTTTAAATGTGCACTTGCTACTCTCATTTTATTCTTTTTACCACCATTGTCTAGAAAACGGCTTTTAAAAAGGAGTTAAGGAATGTCCCGATGATTTTCGTATTGGTCTCAGAGATGAAAAGGAAGAATTCCCTTTTCATGAGCCATATTATGCACTAGCCTTGATCTTGAATTTGGCGTAGCAACACCTTCGCCTCACGCAAATACTGAAGCAGAGTGCCTACAAACCCATAAGTAGTTACATATTTAAAGCGACCTCTGTTTCAAGGTTACAGCTCGGAAGGTAGAAAAAAGGGAAAATAAAAAGCAATTTCACATTTAATATTTGGTCTGTTGTGCTTATGAGTTTGATGTCTATAGAAACATGCAACATCCCCTTTCGGAGACAGGATCCCTCAGGGTCCTCTGACGGAGCGCGCACACTGAGTTAAAAGACATGGAGGTGGGGGGATTTCAAAGCCTCCCCTGCAGACATGCTCCAGCTTTGTGCATTTTAATGGTGAGATATTCAAATATCCTAGTCTGCCATCCCTCACCCTCATTTCTCCATCAGTCCATGCAGGACACTTCTGTCTGCAGCTAATGGGATGCCATGTACGCAAGAAGAGGGCTTATTTGGGGAGGTCTCTGCCTCCTTGAGGTTAAAGGACCTTGAAATGTGCTTTCGTTTCATTCTCTCTTTTTTTTTCTTAACTGAATGAACTTGGATAATTAAATGGAATAAAATACATTAAAATAATGTAATAATGGTAAGAGGAAAATTGGAGAGGTTCACTAGTCATTCCCCACAGCTGTGCAGGCTATTAACAACAGTATCAAGGCGTTCTTGCGTGAAACCTTGAAGCTGCTTGCAATAAGAGTTAACAACACTCCCACTGTAAGTCCCCTGCAATGTCTTTGGTAAACAAGGAAATTAAAAATATGCACATAAACCCCAGTATTATTAGATGATATTTCCTCACTGCCACTTGGTATATGAGCCGAACCAGAGCAGACTCTGTGATTTATTTGCCTAATTTTGAAATTCACAGAAGTGTTAACCAAGTAAAAGTGCATTTGGGTGTTAATTTGTTTTCGGTTATCCAGACGTCTCTAGTGATTTGTATATTTTTTATATTTTCTATACTCTAATAAAAATGTCAATTAGTACTGCATTATTCATATATTTTATATGAAAATACCCCAATATGGCTTGAAAACGCACACAAAACCATATATTGCTATTGCAACCGCAATAGCTGGATGCATTTGTCTATATAAGGGATTATCTGGAATGTCAAAAATTATTACTTTTAAGAGTCTGTTTTGAACTTGCTGGTCCAAAGATGACAAAACATTGACGCACCTAAAAAAAAAAAGGACAATCACTCTGACTTCCTATTTCAATCAGAAAACCTTCAATACAATTCATGTAGACCAAGCCAAAGTTGTGGGCTTCCTCAACTGCTAAATGACAAATGAAGGGCTGCGGAGCCTCCCTTTAGTATAATTAGGGACCATTTGAAATGGGCTGGGGTATACATTGACCTTCTACTAAAGGGAGGGAAAAAACAGGAGGTATAATCTAATAGTTGCAAATTGTTGATGCATATATTAAACATAATAGCGTTGGCTGTTCGCCCTGCAATGTTTCCCTTGTGGAAATGCCCTGACTGGGCTACAGATGAATGGATGGACAGAGTTCACATGGCATCTGTTTGATCAAAGTTTCCACACCAAAGATCTGGCATCGTAATTGCATCGGATCGGGTTCACCGCGGAAAGTGGCTTCGAAATCAAAACGAGCCACTGGGTTTCAGAGTCACGGAGGATAAGAGATAGACGTTCTGTGCTGAAGGACATCGCAAATTCTTTTACATTACCATGATAATAAAGAGAAAGGCTTCCAGTCGCTACCATTAAGGCAAGCAACAAATATATCATCCCGCTCCCTGCGTTCTAAAGAGCGGGCATGATGTCCTGGCCCTAAATTGACCCTCACTTCTCCCGTATCAGAACATGCATAAATACCTGGGGCAGCAGAGACGAGGAAAGCTATTAATCAACGGACACGGGGGCTCAGATCTGGAACGGCTTTAAATCCAATAGGAGATTCCTTTCAGATGTTTAAAGCCAAACGGTTTAATATCCCCGCCATCCCCAAGTGGGTAATTGTTTCGCTGCCGCAGACAGAGAAACTGTCGATCAAGTCTCGCTTGACCTTGTTTCTGTGTCTGTACTGACCTCCGGAAATGTAAAGCAAAGATCATATCACATAAAAAGCAATACTCCCACAAACGGGCCCCAAGCTGCAAATTGATTCTGCTGCCATGGAATTCACTCCCATCTCAGAGAGGCAGAGGAGGAGGGGGGCATTAAGAAGGGGTCTCCTTCCGCCGCATTCATCCTTTTTTAGCAGATATCTGTCCTGCGCATCAGCTCGCAGATTTTTATCGTTATGAAAAGGCACTCTGCATATGCCGCCGGAGCTCGTGCCGGTGACAGATAGCAGAGGGACAAATAAGCCGGCGACTCCGGCTGCCGGTGTTTAACACATTTCCTCTGTCGTGGCGCTGATAGCGGGTTCAATTGTCTGCGGTAATGGGCCGAAGGGAGCAAGAGCCGCCGTGACGACATCGCCCAAAGAGGGCCGTGGAGATCGTCTCAGGAGACCGCCGCCTCCATTTTTGTCCCGACGAGGAGCCAGCAGGCGAGATGGTTATCCCCGCACTGTCCGAAAGCCACCGTTGTCTATTAAATCCCCTAAATTGAATTTAAAAAGAGTCTCAGATTACGTTAGAAAGTCTGCAGATGTCCTTGCAATGGACCAGGGACCAGTGACCCATAGCCTAATTAAAATGCAAGCTGAAAAAAAAAGTTGTACTTTGATCAAATCAAATTTTAATTAGCACAGATAACCCCAAGCTACCTCTAAAACATCACCGACTGGAGGAATCGAAGAGATTCTTTAGGAAAATTCATCATCCACTGGAGATGCGCTAGAGTATGCACAAAGGAGAATGTTTCGGGACAATTAGAATCGGCTTTAGAAACGAGCATCAATAACGGCCGTTTTCCAGCCAAATCGGTAGAAGGTGACTAACCTTTGGTACATTATCATTGTCCGCCCCTTTTGCAGAAACCAATGTCAAAGGTCCTGCTAGCCAGAGGTATTGGCAAAATCAAATTCCCCCAACCTTCTGGATCACTCGAGTTGGTGCTAAATAATTGATGTGACCATTGAGACCGGTGGCAGTGGCGGTTGCAGTGATTTGATTTCAGAGCCAGTCTGAATGGGTTCAAGATCTTTACAGACACCCCGTTGAGGGCCAGTGAGAAATGTCAATCGCACCTCATCTATGGACGGGGGCATCTCTGCTACACAGAGAGAGCGGCAATCTCCAGGCAATCTGCAGCAAGTTCACCATCCACATTTAATGACACACACACACACACACACACACACACACACACACAGCTGAAGTGGTAGAACAAAGAGACACTCAGTTGTAGCTCTGACAAGTGTCAACTTCACTGCAACGGTGGCACGTAAGAGGATTTCCTGAAAGAAAAGAGAGTAAATGACAAAACGGGGATATCATCTAATTGACTGCAATGTTTGCCTTACATATTTGCATGTTTGTGAAGACAAAGTCTATGCAAATTGTTATGGTGGTTACTGATTTGATTTGTAGCCAAAGGAATCTAGCCAAAACAGCGCTTGCTGCTTTTGTCAGTTCATTACTAAAAGTGTGTGCACTATGTACTGAAAGAGATCTTTCTTGTTATGTTGTAGCGAGAAGGACCTCGTTTCTGAACTCCCTAAAACGCCTCGGTTGAATGCTTAAGCTTTCTTCCAGGAACAAACATGTCACAATATTCCTCATTTAAAAAAGGTGGCCTGGTTGAGTCAGTTAGTAGTGTGTTGAAACTTGCGGTTATGGTAAGGGGCGTGGCATTTCCCAAACACGCTTAAAGTGGTTAAAGGGTTAGTTCACCCAAAAATGAAAATTCTGTCAGTATTTACTCACCCTCATGTTGTTCCAAACCTCTATGTGTTTATTTGTTCTGCTATACACAAGGGAAGATATTTGGAAGAATGTTTTAATCAAACAGATCTCATTCCCTATTGACTACCAGTAGGAAAAAATGCATAGTATGGTAGTCAGTGGGGAACGAGATCTGTTTGGAGGTTAGGAACAACATGAGAGGTAAGTAAACGATGATAGAATTTTCATTTTTGGGTGAACTAACCCTTTAACCAATCACAACACACTGGTCAAGCCAACCAATCAGAGCACATTGCACTTTTCGTAAGAAGGGGTTCAATAGACAGGAACTAAACAGAGAGTTACTAATTGACTGGTAAGAGAAGTCCTGAAAAAATGCAAAATAAGTGATTTTTTCAATATATATTCAAGCATTAAAACCTATTCTAGTAGACCCCAAAAACAAAACTTTGTAAAAGGACAGAAGCCCTCTTTGAAAAGTTTATTATAATATTATAAATAAATGAACTGCATTTAATCATAATGAGCAAAGAGCAAAAACTGTCTGTGTTAAATGTTTTTTAATCTGTTGTGTTCCAAAAGGCCCAATTTATTTTATATCCCATCACACATGTTGAGAATGTCATAGAAATTTATTGATCTAATGAAATGGAACAGACATGTTGTCTTGCAGATTTATTTCATGTTACTTTATGAAACTTCCATATGTTTTGCTGTGCATCAGACAAACTAGAATTGTCACGCTTGCACGGTTCATTTTTTCGGTCGGCATGATGAGTAACGCCACCCTTGTAATTCTTTTCAGGTATTCAGTCAAATTCTGCACCAGCAGACAAGCCGTTCCCAAACACCTGGGATTTGAGCGTTCTGACTGGCGGAGGCTAACTTAATCATCTATAATTGGTGGAGTGGTTCTCATTTATACTGACTGACAGCATTGATCTGTCTCAAAGGTAATACATCAGGCCTAATAAAAAAAGGAAAAGAAACAACAAGTCACATTCCAAATGAGCAGAAAAACGGCAACATGACACAATGTAAAAATGAGACCCGCATCATATCTTATTGAGGAGTCTAATCCCCAGAAAGAGAGAGGCTAGATATCGATGTGCATGATATTAAATTTAAAAATCTTGGGACCTTAAATAATTTAAGCGTGAAAGATCACAGAGTATTTGATCTAGTCTCTGTATCAAAACTACATTACACAGGGCAAAAACTGTGACAGAGCCTCAAAAAGAGAACTTTACACTGTCTCACAGCAGAAATGTCACAACATGAGGGTTTTTGAGATGCTAGAGGGGTGCTACTGGTGCATGGATTCACTCTCTAAAGATTTCAGTGAGGCATGTGCTTAGACTGCTCGCACATAAGGCAGAATACACACAAATAGGATTTTGCATGTAGCTCTGAGAGAAAATTAACCATTTGTTGTGATCACATTGTGTGAAAGCTATAGCAAGAAAATCTGCATCTATTGTCAAAGCTCCGGCCTTGAGGTTTGCATGCATTACAGTTGTGCGTACGCAAACGATACGTTTCATCAGTAGCCCGGGGCGGTTTATTTGTTGCCTGAGGTATCGATACCGAGGTAACAGAGCTCGTATCACATCAAAGCCAAAAAACGCACCCATATTGTTTGTCAGTGACTTGAGCTTGAATTCACTTGCAATATTTCCTGCCCTCTCTCAAGCATAGAGTAAATAAAGAGTAAAGGCAAGTATAACATTTGTTTTTGTCTTTGTCAAAAAGAAAAAAAAAACTCTTCGAGGAGAACAAGGGCGTCAAAATGCTGCAACTCAACCAACTGTACATCTGGTTCATTTGACAATAATAAAAAATTCAACCTCACAGCCAACAGCAGAAATTCGATTTGAAACAGGCTGTGATACTCAGCTAGGCTTCAGTGTGCTTTTCACACACGAAAAGCTTGGATGCATTTTGTCTGATTCCACAGTGCTCAGAAAAGCTCTAGGCAAAATACATGACCAGAGTAGATTACTAGTTTGTTTCACGATTAAACCTCTGCGATGCTATCTCCGAGCCTTGGGGATCTTTTAGCGAAGGACTGCCTCCGGAAACAATGTTTTGTCTGTACAGATTAACCGGAGGAACATCTCTCGTCCAGATTCTCCTTGAAAGCCCTGTGACTCTCGAGGAGAGAATTTCCACCTTTTAACCTTATCCTCTTCCTCCCTCCGTGTCATCGGGCCTGAGCTCTGGACCAGAGTGTGTCCCTTTCCCTTCAATAAAAGTACGTTTCAATGGCCATCCAAGTCATGCGCAAGAGCAATGAATAACAAATTTGTTGAGGAGTAAGTAATGTTAGGTTTGCTGACATTGGCAAGTCTTGCCACACTCTCAGACTGCAGAGAATAAGATAAATTAAAGGCCTCACACAAATATCTTTGTTTTCGTATTGTATGCATTGAATCAATAGCGCTATTTGAAGGTTTATTATGATACAAGACACTTTGCTTTTTCTAAGGAATAGCAGCAGTCTGCTTGAGGTTAGATAGTCTTATCCTTACTCAGCACTTCCAGTCAAACTTTCTTTTGTTGGGTTGTGATGCTAGGCGTCATATCGAACAGCTCAATTTCTGTTTAGAATTTTACCGAATTAAGGTTAATTTCTACATATACAAATGAACGTTTAAAATTCCAGACAGTTGTGTAAATTAGACATTATGAACATGAATTAACAAAGAATAATAGCATAATTATAAATTAACATTGACCCCTAGATTAATCATTGCAGTACATCTGGTTCATTTGGCAATAATAAAAAATTCAACCTCACAGAAAACAGCAGATATTCGATTTGAAACAGCCCGTGATGCATTTAGTCTGATTCCACAGTGCTCAGGATAATTTTTGTTCATTATTAGTCCATGATACCTAATGAATTCGCTAAGGTTAACCAATTGAACCTTTGTGTAAAGCTGTCTTCGCATTCATTACGTTACTGTTGACATAGATGAACGAGTCCATGATTTTATAATGTTGCGAAGACAACTACATGAAACACCCTGCATAAAGAATTTCACCTCAATTCTTCATGCATATTTACACCAATCAGTCACAGTGTTTCCTTTGCTTTCAGCCTGTCACTGAATCGGGATTAATTCGCCACCTCGTGTGTTTATCACCTGCAGGCCTTGTCTAAAAAGTGCTGTCCTAAATTGCCAGTTAGCAGATAAAGGTATTTTGTCATGGGGTTAGGATTTGTAATTTCAAGGTATACTAAATTATAAAAAATATTAAAGTATGTGAACATTTCAAACAGAAAAAAAAAACCCCAGCATAAATGCGAATGCCTCAAGCTTTGCTCTGTAATAGAATATTGGACTTTTTCTACATAAATTGAAGGATATAATTCAAATGAGCTGAAGCATTTTAAGGTCAAAGGAATATTAAATTCATGCAGCACTGACATAAATTGTCTGACAAGAAAAAAATAAACTACAGCGCTTTCTGACTGCATATACTCAAATGCAAAGCCACACTCACACAGGCCAGAATGAAAGGTGTGACTGTCCGTGTCAACTAACATAAAAGGGTGAATGGCTTTTATATGAAATTAGGTTCTTTAAACACCTTTTCATCCCTCTTCAATGTTTCCGCATAGACACAGAGCAACTTTTCCAGCCCCAATCCAATCTCACAGAGCTCAACTCTCAAAACTCTGACAATCACACATGGATCCTGCTCTTTCCTTCTCATTCCATCTCCATTTTTGCCTTTCTTTCCTCTCAAGCATCACACATTCGACTGTCCCCCTCCAAAACAGATAAGTACAGAACGTGGCAAAAGCAAACCACGAGCACAGAAATTCTCTACACGGTGCCGATCAGTAAAATTAGCATGACAATACTCACTGTGGGGAGAAGGGGGCAGTCGGAGCGTGGCGAGTCACTCTGTCCGATGAACCTGCACGGGTGGAAGAGCGGGAGAGAGAGAGAAAGAGAGAACAGTCAGCTGTGAAAGCACAGTTAAGAGAAAGGGAGGGGTGACGAAGAGCCGGCACATACAGAAAAACACAAAAAGAATCTGAAACACAGAGGAGAACGAGGATGAAGCCGAACGGTAGGAGAGAAATGGGGAGGCAGCAGAGGGAGGGGAACATGTGATGAGAATAAAAGACACGTGGGAAGATGCTGTACTTTTAAAAGTTCGACAAACGAACAGGGGAGTTTTCTTACTGTTATTCGGTCATGTGACACCACTGGGTGAACTAGATACCTTATTTAACCTTGCAGTTTAAGCAGAATTGTTTACAGTAGCAATAGAACCAGGCGAATAATGAGCTTCATTGTGATTTGCATGGCAATGAAACATGTTTTTTTGCAGTTTTAATGATTTCCGGGAATGCATTAATGAAATCGTTTACCCAGAAATTCAAATTGCAGCAGTGTTGTTCACCCTCATGTGATTTGAAATGGGTATGTTATACTTTTTGTGAAATATAAGAAATAAGAATCTTTTCTATTCATCATGTTCATGGTGACCACATGAAAATGGCAAAAAAGTGCACCATAAAAGTCATCCATACGATTTATGTACTATATTAGAAGTCTTCTGAAGCTGTCTAATAGCTTAGTGTGACGAACAGACCAAAATTGAAGTCAATATTAACTTAATTAGACTTTTCACATCCGCTGCAGTCCTCAAATCAAATATGGCATCTATGGTGAAGGCTGAACGTCAAATGAACCACTTTCATGGTGATTTTATAGTCCATTTTGTATGTTCCATGGAAAAAATAACAGTATAGTTAGTTTCGGAACAACATGAGGTTGAGTAAATGACTGAATTTTCATTTTTGGGTAAAATATTCCCTTTTTTTACAGGTTAGTGTTTGTCTTGAATACGTTAGTATGTGTTTCGACACTTCTATCAGATCACTTTAACTCTGAACTGCCTTTGATAAAGAACTGATGAATCAACATTACAACACTGCACTGTGAAGAAACTCTGTTTTTTGTATCTCTGTTGCTAGCTACCCAATGTCTCATCTCTCTTTCTTTCCATCTACCCTCTCAGGGGTCTTTTATCAGAGTCACCGAGAAAAAAACAAAAAACAAAACAAGATACGTATTAGCAATAATCAACTATATAAATATAAAAAGGATGAATATTGCAAAATATGAGATTAAATCTTGAATTAGCCACATACTATCAAAAGTAACAGTGTCTAAAAGGTATATGATCACATTTGACCATTGTTCGGAGAGTATTTGTGGGCAAAATTCAGTAATTTAAATAGGAATTCACACAATTTCTTGTGAGAGGCGAAAGATTACTACATTGACCAACAGTAAGCTAAATTCACACCCACACCTTAGCAATGACACCAGTGATTATGTATATCTCCCATTGTGTTCTCAGTGAAATCCTGAAGAGTCACGTGTGAGAAGCCATGTCACTGTCACAGACAAACCTGCCTGTCATGTCCTCAAGCAGATCCATTGTCCTCAATGGAATAAACTGGTTAATATGACTAACTACAAAGTTAACAACGTCCCAACTTAAAACAATGACCTGTGAGTAAGCCGATTTTAAGATTGTTAATCTAAAAATGCATCTCACTATAATGTTTACAGAGTATTTGATGAGAAATGATTTGAACGGACGGTCCAAAAACAGAAAGTGGTGACAAACAAAAAAGATGCTTTTTTGCTGTGTATTATAATTAACATTAAAAATGCATAAAAGCATGTTAACATGAACACACTAAAACCTAATATTTGCTGTCAATTGGTAAATGCTGATCCGTATGCCTCAAACCATAAAATCTGTGTAAAGATCAAAGGGAACTGGAACACGAATTTACATCTGACTTAAAAAATATAAATGCAGAGGGACCTTGCCTCCTCATTTCAGGAGTCCACAATACAACCCTGTTCTTTCTGCTTCTCAGATGTGTGTGTCTCTCTCCTTCTCTCCTCGAGTGACAAAAGCAAGACCCCATTCCTAATCTGACCCCAAAACAGCAACGAAATCCCCCAGGCCTTATCATCCTCTGCCTGGGCTCTGTTCTCGCTCTTCTTTCATATCCCCTGCCTCTCTTCTTTCTTTCATTCTCTCCCTCTCTCCGTCACTCTCCATTGCATCCTCTCTCCCCAGTATAACCTCTTCCTCTGTCTGCTTCTCTCTGTAAACGGCTTTCAGCCGAGCAGAGATTACCTAGACCATGCTCTTCAGAGCAGCTTCAAAAAGGGTGCTCTGGGCTGCCAGGCTGGATAACACCCCCCCTCCTCCTTCCACCCGGGTGGAGAGAGGGGAAAGTCACAGGAAGATTGGCTTGGAAAATGTTTGCAGAAGAAAAAAAAGAAAACGAAAAAAAAAACAGCGGATGCAGAGGATGTCGCACACTTGCTACGCTCACACACAACATTTGGGAGTGACGGACATATTTACTAGCACGTGCGACACTCCTGAATCGTTCTGTTCACACAACAGCTAAAGCTGCTTGAAAACGGTCAATGCATAGTTTAAATTTTAAATAAAATCCAGAGCATGCTTTGGTGCGTACGCTCTGTTGTTTGTTATGCAGCGTCATCATTGTTCAGCGTTCTCATTGGTTTGCTTGCATACGGAGGATTTCATGTGCAGTCTGCGAATCACTCATACTAAATCATCCATTTTGCATTATTTCAACGTATATATATTTTTGCCGCATTAAATAGATTCCTAAGTGCTGCTATTTAAAGCACATTATACTTTGCCGGCTTGCCAGTCTTACTTAGTTTTGACATGCACATACTGAGGTGATGATTTGCTATTAGAAACAATTCCAAACACTTTTGACACACATTGCAGTTTGACACCTCAGTACATTAACATTAACATTGGATTCAAGAAGAACGTACAAATTGTGGAAATTGTATTTCCATAGCATGATTATTATTAGATACAATTGCTTTTAATATTTGAGTACTTGTAGACTGTAGTAGTAGACTCTTAGTAAACTGTTAGGTTACAGATAGGTGTTTATAGGTTGACATGCAGTTGCAAATAATACTTATAGTCAGTATAATGTCACAGTTGCTCTTCTATCAGCTTGAATCGGTCAGCCCATTCTACTCTGACGTCGAGCATCAACAAGGCATTTTCGCCCACAGGACTGCTGCATACTGGAGTTTTTTTCCCCTTTTTACACCATTCTTTGTAAACCCTAGAAATGGTTCTGCGTGAAAATCCCAGTAACTGAGCAGATTGTGAAATACAGTACTCAGACCGGCCCGTCTAGCGCCAACAACCATGCCACGCTCAAAATTGCTTAAATCAGCTTTTTTCCCCATTCTGACATTCAGTTTGGAGTTCAGGAGATTGTCTTGACCAGGACCACAGCCCTAAATGCATTGAAGCAACTGCCATGTGATTGGTCGCATTAATGAGAAACTGAACAGGCGTTCCAAATAATCCTTTAGGTAAATGCATGTACACCTCACAGGATCAACACAAACATTTTAATTAGAATATTAATCAAACACACCAAATGAACATGTTAAATTGGCATGCCCCCAGAATAAAATTCTTCATTTCTGCACTACACTTTTTGGAGGCCAAAACCACAGTTCAGAAAGTCTAATCCCTTTCTATTCTTTGATGTGAAATCTTTGATGTGCATCCCTCCCTGTGTAAACCCAATGCCTATTTCTCTGTCACCATGTCCAGCCTGTCTCTGTATTGTGAGACACACTCTCTGCCCTCTTGCTCCCCGAGAATGTCCAATTAGAGGAAGGTCGGATCCGGTAGCCATGTGTGAGGCAGCCACTTATTCTGTTACCGTTGGCCGATCCGTCACGCTCCTCTCCAGCTTTCTTTATTTTATTCTTCCTCCCAAAGGGCAGTGGCTAACTCTATCACCGGGACAAATGACCCATCAGTGGCAGCATTCATCAGCTTCCTTAGAATCACTCGCTCAGGCCGCAGTCCCACCCCCTCTACCACCGCCGCTCCCGCCGGCTTCCCCACCGAATCTCACAATGCGTGTGTGTTCGCACGTCCGTGGGTGTGAAATCAAAAATCAGAGAATGCGCCTTTGTGCGTGCAGCGCTCGGCTAAACTGCATTATAAATCTCCCCCACATGTGCAAAATAAACACACACACGCCATCCAAAATAGAACCACCTCCTTTACCAAACATATATACATAAGCTTTTGTCAAAGCCCTTTGTCTGGTTTTATTTGCTTGTCAGTGTTGTTTTCTTGTTTTATCTCCCTCGGCAGCTATTCGGACGCCCACACCGTCCCAACACCTCCACCCGGGGTGGGAATCTTTACATAAGTGATGAGGAGGAGAGCAAATGAAATGACTGTAATTTGGTCAGGGGCACCATGTACGTCCTGCCTAATAGAGGGGGCCGTCTTTCCCGTCGCTCTGAGACGAGCAAGGTGGGTGCGTTCTTATTAATTAAGACAGTCTCATTACCGCGAGTCCATGATTGAGGGAAATCGGAATTGAAAAGTCAAGCAAACTGAAAAGGAAAAGACAGCTAAGACATGACAGATGGTCTTTCATCACACAAGGATTTATCGAGAAAAATAAATAAAATCGAAATAAATAAATAATGAGCTTATGGAGAGTAGAACTAGCACATTTTCTCCCTCCTCTCCTTAATTCTGGGCAATTAAAAAAAATCCTTCAATAGCACAAAAAGCATATGGGGACATTACTCATTTGGTGCTGTTTTGCCAGTATAGTTTCCATGGCAACCTTGGAGCAAGAAACATGACTCTCTTTGCTGGTAGATACAGAGTCACTGGTGAAGCCTGTGGTACTCGAGACGTGAACTTTGACTCTTTCCAGCTTTGTTTTAGCAATGAATCTTCTTACGGTACAAAAAAAAATCAGACGTGTCTTCCCTGGGACAAAAGATAAAAACACAATACCACCGAAATGAAATGTATTATTATTTTTGTGAATAATCGTGAGCTCCAATTCGGCTTAACCATCATGCATATTTAATTTTTAATATGAAACATTATTCAATATCTCGGACGTACGATCGTGTTCAGTGTTTGCGCCAAAGGCTGATTCTAGACTTGCGTCATGCAGAAAAACGTGCTAAAGATACAGGCACATGACGAAACATGTGAAATTCAATATCTACTGTAGTCAAAGTGATCTATTGATACTGAAAGATACATTTAAGAGATATAAATTTTGTGGGAAAATATCATGTGCTGAGAGCAAACGAGAGTCAGTGAGAAAAGAATCAGAGGGATAAATATAAAACAATGTTAAATCAAAACATGCTGTTCGACTCTTCTCTTTATCCAAAGAGGAGAGCAAGAAGGGCTTACGGCCATAAAGACAGAACTGTTTTGGCCTGAAACATAGAGAGGCATGTGTTTTGTAGCAGCATGTGTGAATACACAATGGCGGCTTACACATATTCTCAAAACGTATATGAAATCAAGTCAAAAACAAGTCCAAGCTGCATTTCAACCATAATCCCAAAAAAATAAAAAATAAAATAAAATAAAATAAAAAAATAGCTAAAACTAACTAACTAACTAAATAAATAAATAGAAAATAAGGCCTTTAGGATTTTTTTTCATTGACATTTTTTGTCACAGCTTAACATTTTTATCAAATAATGTCAATACAGTAATGCAAAAAAATAAATAAAAATACAATTATTTTTATTAAAATACATTTTTTACAATTACGTTTTAATTATTTACTGTATTTTATTTTTATATTTTTTTATTCTAAACTGTTTTAATTATTCTGATTTCTTTTGATTATTTGAATAACACACACACACACACACACACATATA
>JAOTRC010000014.1:17842248-17855199 GCA_027497675.1 Cyprinella lutrensis | reverse complement strand
GTAATATAATGTAAAGCCACTCCATTTACTAAATGAAAACAATTCAACAAGGCATCCGTAAACTATTATAGATAATGTATTAATACACGTTTGAGTGATTCTGTTGCAAAACCTTTGTGTACAATAATTCAGTAGAAAATCCTGCATCTTCACTGAAATTCAGTTTAACGTAGCACAATGTTGCATTGTATATTGTATCTTATTAACAAACTCAACTCTATTTCCAATGGTTTTCCAATAACTATTGTGATATAAATGCAAACATGCAAAAATGTACATTACCATTTTTGAAAAAAAGTCTCTAATGCTCACCAAAGCTGCATTTATTTGATCAAAAATACAGAAAAAACAGTAATATCCTTTTTTAACACTTTAAAATGTAATTTATTTCAGTGATTAAGTTGAATATTGATATTTTAATGTTGAAAAGGCTGCTTAATATTTCTGTGGAAACCTTTTTTTCAGGATTCTTTGATATACTGTACAGAAAGTAAATAATTAAAAAAATAAATAAACAGCATTTATTTGAAATAGTATTCATTATCTACAGTATATATCCAGGCTTGTATGTATATTGGAACATTTGGCAGGCTCAGATCATTTTTTTTACATTACTGTACATCATAGCCTATATCACTATACATCACACTAGACCTTTACCCCAGTCTCTTTCCCCTCAGCTGTTGTAGCCTTTTCGATTTAACTCTGCATGAACCTCTACGTGAACACGGTAATTCATAGCTGAGCTGGTGCCAGTTTGAAACAATCTATAATGATTTATGTTTTTTCAAAGCATAAATTCATAATAATGACTTCCATTAGCAGGTTTCAAGTCTATGTACATATGGTCTCTGCTCTTTGTCATTTGTAGCAGCTCGATTTAACACTGCGAAGTACATTCACTGCCCATAATGAGCAATCAAAGATATACATATGGTCTGAATAATTCATATCAATATTTATTAGTGCCCTGCCAGAAAGTACAATTAACCAATGCATGATTTAGCATCAGCTAAAGTTCTGTGAACCATGCTATGTGGCAAGCTAAAACTCTAATGAAGAGGGTTACAGGGTTGATCTTCCTATCAACACTTTTTTTTTCGGAGCGCTTGATTGGGAGGGAAAGGTATCGCACTCGCTATTGGTTCATTAATTTAACACAATTCAATTTACTTTAAAGTCAGTGAGAACTTCGCTATTTCCATCTGACCTAAAACTACTCACAGATATAAAAATATCAGCTGCCAAGAAAAGAAAATGAGAGAGAGGGAGAACAAGAAGGGAATAATTGGTTCAACTTTCAACTCATTATCTCAGTATACACAATTAGAGAATGAAGCCGTAACTTAATTAATCTTCCTTTAAAGTGCAAGCCTTCCAGAATATTTTTCATGACAGATTTCTCTCCAATTACATGATATTATCAGAATTTGAGGTAAATGCACAGCCCTAGTGTTCTGGTCAGAGCTTTTCTATCTCCAATTAAAAGTACGTCTCGCTGCCCTGTGCAGTGATACATGACGCTAACCTTTTCTTAGCTCCCAGCTAATTAAGGACAATTTTCCCTTCTACATTAACTAGCGCACACTCCACACTTCACACCAATCCAACTGGATTCTCCGCTTTTATCTTTCGCCATATTTATCTCCAGGGTGTCCTTTTCCTGGATCTACCTGGATCCTCAATACATTCTGTCACCCAGCAGCCTGGGGGTGAAGTTCTTTTTGGATGAGTCTGCAATTAGGTTACCTTGACCAACTTAATTTCCACAGAGGCCTCGGAGTCATGATCCATCTTGATGACTTTATTTATTTATTTTGTAACATTGCAATTTCAATTATCTAAATGATGAATCTAGACAGCAAGATCAAGGCCTTCTGGGTAAAACATAACCTACAGAAGGAAAAGTCACTCCCGTTAACAGAAGCATGTTGCCTGCTAATGTAAAATTGCGCAAATTGAGCAAAAATATGCACTTAAAGGATTAGTTCACTTTAAAAAAAAACTTTTGCTGATGATTTACTCACCCTCATGTCATTCAAAACGCCCATGTCTTTCTTTCTTCAGTTGAAAAGAAATTAAGGTTTTTGATGAAAACATTACAGGATTTTTGTCCATATAATGGACTTCAATTGATCCCAACAGTTTCAAGGTCCAAATGACCATTTCAGTGTAGCTTCAAAGGGCTTTAAACGATACCAGATGATGAATAAGGGTCTTATCTAGGGTAACTATCGGTCATTTAAAAAAAAAAAGTTTAAGTTTTATGAGCACAAATGCTCACCTTGCTCTGTTCTGATGCGCGTTCGTGACTCTCCTGTTCAAACTCTTTCATCAAAATGAACAAATCTTTTTTTTTTCCAGTAATTGAGGTTTTTCGAGCCAATGAGGTTCATTCTTTTCAGTCATGGTGAACGAAATGACTTGAACAGGAGAGTCACGAATGCGCATCACAGAAAAGAGCAAGGCGAGCATTTGTGCTCAAACTTAAACTTTTTAATTTATCTTTGAAATGACGGTTCGTTTCACTATAGATAAGACCCTTATTCATTGTCTGGTGTCGTTTTAAAGCCCTTTGAAGCTCCACTGAAAATCTCATTTGGACCTTGAAACGGTTGGGATCCATTGAAGTCCATTATATAGAGAAAAATCCTAGAATGTTTTCATCAAAAACATTCATTTATTTTTGACTGAAGAAAGAAAGACATGGACATCTTGGATGACATGGGGGTGAGTAACTTATCAGCAGAAGTTTTCAGCAAAAGTGAACAAATCCGGCTTTAAAGAGTTGTATGGTGCTCAAAACTATATGAATTTAGTGTAAAAGAAATGCATTGATTGGCACTTGCATTTAAATATTAGATAAAAGTGTTAAATGTAGAGGAGATTAATAATTGTTTAATAATGCAAATGTAAAATAACACGATCATCAACACTAAACAACATATAATGTTAATGAACGAAATGTAGACCCAGGAAGATCTATAGGTGTTGATGAACTCGATCTACTTCATCTATATTTTGATCATCATCCTGAATCCAATCCAGACGTAGTTTTGGATTTTAACCCATTTTTTGCCTCAAAATGTTGTTGTTGTTGTTTATGAAACTTACCCATATTCAAGTTTATGTTCAGATATTCATAACAACAAAATATTCTGGGGGCCATGAAATACTTGTGAAAATGATTAAAAACGCTGGGGGTGACGGGCAACTTTTTTATTTAAACGCCGGCTGGGAAAGAGTTCAAAGACTCAGCAGCTCAGGTTGAGTTCGGCAGGTTATTTGACCAGCTTGAAACAGTCAGGGTAAAGGCCAGTGAAAGTGATTTTGTTTCTCTTTGGGATGGCACCACAAGGCGTCGTTCACAGACTTCTGGAGGGAACATTGGCCTGAAGTAGTGAGTTTAGCTATAGGGGTCCAGAGCCAGTGGTTTTTCTGTAGGTAAACATAAGTGATTTGAATTTGATTTAAGCGGCAATTGGCAACCAGTGCAATTTTATGAAGGGAGGTGTGACTTGCGGCTCATTAAAGACAACTCTAGATGCAGTATTCTGGATCAATTGCAGAGGTTTGACAGTGCATGCTGGAAGGCCTGCCAAAAGAGCATTACAATACTCCAGTCTGGATAGAACAAGAGCTTGGACGAGAAGTTGTGTGGCATGCTAAATATAGTCCATTTATTTATTTGCATAATTAGCATAATATAAATATTTTCAATTATTGTTAATCTGGAAAAATCTGTGTTGTTTTTATGCAGCAATTTATTTGATTTCACAGTTGGAACACCCCGTATACTGCAGGGGAAAGATCACAGAGGTCTATATCTCTGCTAATTAGTCCCTGTGCAACATACAGTACATGGAGAATAAAAAAAAAAACAGATTGACAGAGAGAAATTTAGAGATCATGAAGGGTTGTGAGCCACTGGAGGGGGCACGACTATAATGAGATCTTCACGTAGTGACAAGGCCACTGACTGGAAGAAACCATATGCAAATAGCCTCTTTTAGCAAAGTGCACCCTGTGAAACGCAGCTTTACAACACGATTTTAGCTTGAAATGTACGATTCCCCCAGGTGCAAACAAACAACAAATAAACATCTGATGATCAAAACGCGAGAATCGCTCTTGCGGCACTGGAGGAATATGCTTTGACAATGACTAATGTTGACAAAATAGCTTTTAGCAGAGGCAATATGGAAATAACACAGTGTAGCGGCAGCGAGTTGGAATGAGGTGATGGTGGGGCAAGCGGTCAAAGCGTGAATCCAGTCACAGTCTAATGGTGAAATATGGCTAGGTCAACCACCCTCATATACTGTGGCCAATCTTCCATAACCCTACACCTTTTGAAGGAGGCCTGTCGCTCTTTTCAAAGCCTGGCTAGCTGCTCCGCTCAAGCGGCAAATGTGAACGTCAAATCGGATTAGCGGGAACACTCCACCTGAACACAAACCGCAGACCTGTCCACTCCCATCACCTCTGTTGTCTTCCCGTGTGACAGCTATTTCATTGTGGTGTTTGTATGATTGGGTGGGAATTGTTTTAACCTTGTGGCCAGAGTGCCACTCCTACAGTTGGGATCAACACTCTTGTCACAACTCTTCCCATCAAAATTCCTTGTGGGTTAAGGGTTCGGTTCACCTATGATCTGAAAAGGCTGAGTTAAGTATACTTTCAAAGTACGCAGAGAAATCAAAGTAAAAAAAAAAAATCTCAAACTGAGTTTGAACAAATCACATTTCTAGTCAATTGATTTTTTTTTTTTGCAAATCTTTCTTTAAACATAATATCTTAGATGATTAAATCACAAATCATTAATTTTGTCCTTTTATCTTATAAATCTGTATGGTTACTACCAATATAAGTTCAAATCAAAAGTATATTAAGCAGTTTTTTTCATTGATTTTACTGGGAAATTTGGCAATGAATTACTGTTTGGAATTTTTTTTTTTGTCATATAAAATTAGACTGAAATTTTATAAAATATTAATATAATAAAAGGCTTAAACTTAAAGGAACACTGACTTTTTGGGACTTTAGCTTATTCACCATTTCCCCCAGAGTTAGATAAGTCCATATATACCCTTTTTCATCTCCGTGTGTGCTGTAACTCTGTCTGACGCACCTGTCACTAGCCTAGCTTAGCACAAAGACTGGATGTAAATGGATACAGCTAGCATACTAATCCCAATAAGAGACAAAATAACGCAAACATTTTCCTAATTACATGTTGTGATTTGTATAGTCACAGAGAGTACAAATAATATGGTCATATGAGACACAGCCATCTTTAAACCATATAAATATTGGGAACTATATTCTCAGAAGGCGAAGCACTGTTACTTGGGTGGAGTAATTACCGCAACACCTGAGACGGGTGCGTGGTGAGGAGCAGAGAGTTCATTCGGAATAATAGAGCCAGCAATTACTAGATAGTTTACAATCATGGGTGTTCGTTGTATTGTAAAGAGCTGCAACAATAAAAAGGGGAGACCAGGTAATACCATAATAATAACAATAATAATACATTTATGATTAATTGAAATAAAAGTATTGCATACAGCTCCTTTAAAATGTACAATTTTTAAAAAGCTCAATTATAATTTAAAATTAGGGAAAAAATTACAAAAGCACATAAAATGACAAACTTAAACTAAAACAAAAAAAGAAACGTATTTTTAACACCTTGTCAGTAAGTATTGATGCAAATAAGTATTTTCTCACATGTATTTTCTCACATGTATTATATTAACATTTTGAAATATTTTTTACATTTGTTTTACACCAAAACTGCTTAATATGTGAGCGAAGAATTGCCGCAGTCTCTCCGTACCGTTACCAGAGCCAAGTAAGACACAGTAAATCTTGTGTAAAAGGTCCATAAAAATTCAGAGATGAGATCTGAATTCAAATTTGAAATGTAATCACCAAGCGAGCACTACAGCAGAACACGAAGATCCAGAGTCTCCACAGGCACCCTCCAGGCACACGAAAAAAAGTGCTCACATTGTGATGGTGTCTCTGTGTTTCTGGCAGGAAATGCCTCATATGATGCCCCTAACTTCTGGCGTCAAACTTGGTGTAGAAGGGGAAAAGGGAAAAAAATCCAGCGACCTAGCATTATTTATTACGGAGGTGGCATTCAAACATCAGTCAGATCTAAGTCTTCCTATCAGAGCTGCTTTAGAATTGGCAGCGGATCAAAAACATAATGACAATGAGGCCATTTGCTTCTATTATAGGTCCAAATTAAGAAATAAGGCAACTAGTCTAATAGTCATACAATATAATTCATAGAGGACATTAACTTTTTTTGCTCACCATCCACAGTAGGGGTGGGAATCTCTAGGTACCTCACGATTCGATTACGATTCAGAGGGCTACGATTTGATCTACGATTCAAATATGTTCATCATATGAAGCAATGAAGTCTCAATTTGGACTAAATCGCTTAATAGATATGGATTAGTTTTAACAATCTCTTTATAAACTTTTTGAAGTGTTTCAATGGTAGTTGCTTAGCTGTCAATGGAGGGACAGAAATTTCTCAGGTTTCATCAAAAAGATCTTCAACTGTGTTCCAAAGATGAATGAATCTGACATCTAATTAATGACATCATTTTCATTTTTGGGTGAACTATCCCTTTAAAAAATAGATTAAATAAACTGGCGAGAGTGTAAAAAGAGTGTTTCAAGAGACTTCATTAGACAATAAAGTCCACGGGGTCCAAAGTGTCCAAATAGCCTCCTTATAAACCTCCTTAGACATTATTAAAACCGAAAAGTGGTGGTATCCGACAGAGAACTGAGTAAAGACAGCCCAGAACAGGTTGTTAATTACTCGCAAACATCTCAGATCTGAGAAATTACAGGTCGGGAGCAGCCAACGTGATTATTATCATCAAAACTCAAGGCAAGAAAACTTATGCACAGCTCAATTCCCCTTCCAGAAAAGTAACCCACACACATGCACTCATTCCACCTCGATCAGAGCAAGCAGTTCTCCTCGTTCCCCTATACAGTGCGGATGGCTTGCTCTTTTCATCCTTTTTTTAAATTACTTCTGTCAGAGAGGAAGCTTACTAAATAGTTTTACCTGATCGGCCGTGCTCAGCTTGATCGAGCTACTGGGATAATTCTGTTCAACGTAGTTTAAAAGTTAGTCTTGTGCTGGAGGGGGAAAGACAAGAGATGAGATGTGTAAGTGGGCACAAAAGCAATTGCGGTCTGTAACAGAGTGTGCCTGATCTCCTCACATAACACCGGGTACTGTATTACGCTCATTATGCCTACAGAGGGACCGCCGAATCAAATCGAGTACGCCTATTGTGTAAACAGAGAGCTCTTTTTATATCTCATCCGTCTCTATACGATACCCTTGTGTACTCCAGAATAGAAGCCCTTAAAGAAAAGTCACCCTTAAGCCAAGTTCTATTAAAGAACTGGTTGTTCTGAGGTGGAGAGATGAGAAAGTCGCCCGCAGCTGTAAATCTGACGCTCTGCCTCATTCACCTACAGTTAGTTTTTGTTTCTGACAGTTATCGTCCATTAGTTTTCCGTTTGAAAGGTGTGCGTGCTGGATTCCTTTGGTCGCTGTCTCAGAGACGGGCTTCATGTGTTGCTACGTTCTGATCACAGAGTTCTGGCTCTAATTAAATAACTGTAAATCATGATCCAGGCAGACTTTAAGATGAGTGTCGGAAAGATTACACCTCCATAATAAAGATTAATCACGCATAACACCGAGCCTTTCAACTCAAGTCTGTGGACAGAGATGGAAAGGGAGTGAAAAACAGCCCAAGTCCTACATCAGCCCATCACAAGCCATTGCACAGAATCAATCTCACTTGATGTAACACATATGCATATAATAGAAGTCTAATTCATAGATTTTGATTTTCACAGTATATTGATGTGTAAAAACATTTTACACAGCTTTTCACACAGCAAGTGCGCAGAATAAAGTGACTTAAAAAAAAAACATAACTACTATAATCCGATTCAATGAGTGTTAAGGCAGATTTCATGATTTTCAGTGGATGCATGATTAAAGGGATAGTTCACCCATAGGTGAATATTATTTTATCATTTACGGTAGATTATATGGCATTTTTCTCTTCATGTGGAAGACAAGAGAAGATATTTTGAAGAATATTGGTATAGCTAAACTATTTCAGTTCCCATTGACTTCCATTGTATGGACAAAATATACAATGGACTTTGATAGAATTTTATTTTTTTAATGGACTATCCCTTTAAGGACCACTCTTATGATACTTCTATGGCACTTATTGTAATTTCTGCCGATGGGAAATATACAAATTCGTTAAAAATTTTTTTTGTCCAATATTTAGACCTCAGGACTATTCAAAAAATCTGGTTTTGTGCTCTGTAAAAGAGAAAAGTGATATAGGTTTAGAATAACATGAAGGTGAGTAAATGTAGACAGAATTTTCATTTTGGGTGAACTACCCCGTTGAATCTTTGCAATATTTCCTATATAAATTCCATAAAAAAATTGTTACTTATGATACTTCTATGGCACTTATTGTAATTTCTGCCGATGGGAAATGTACAAGTTCGTTTAGATTTTTTTTGTCCAATATTTAGACCTCAGGACTCTTCAAAAAAATCTGGGTTTGTGTTCTGTAAAAGAGAAAAGTGATATAGGTTTAGAATAACATGAAGGTGAGTTAATGTTGACGGAATTTTCATTTTGGGGGAACTACCCCGTTGAATCTTTGCAATATTTCCTATATAAAATGCATAAAAAATTGGTTTTTGTCAGCTAACCCACTGGGAAATTTCTTCCTAAGGCCATTGCATCCCGTGTGTTGATCACATATCACATCTTACTGAATCCTTTCTTCTCCAAGTTATGATTTTCCCCTCTCTCTCTCTCTCTCTTTCTCTCTCTGTGCCTCTCAGAGAGGTCAACGCCTTACCCCTTCCCCGTAGCCTGCTCTCTAATTAATCACTCATTAGACTAATCATCATTGGTGCAGTGCTTCACTAGTGGCTCTGGGAAGCCTTACTGGCGGCAGAGACAGCTTGGAAGAAGTAGGGGAGGAGAGAGAGAACAGAACACACTCCCATGGCCTGGCTCATTGCCATGCATGCTAAGCAGTTTTGCGAGCAATCACCAAGAGTAACAGTGAGGGGCCGCAGCTCTAAGTGGGGATACAACTTAAGATATTTCTCCACTCTTGTGCGCTGGGGTTTTGTAGAGAGCATTTTTCCTGGAGCATTTTGCTGCCTTCATCTAGTTTCTCAAGCATAACTGGAGAAGCCAAAATCTTCGAAACTCCAATACGCACAATGCATATTCAAAAGCAACATTCCCTCTACATGCATTAACGGCTGTGCACTTCGGCTGCTGCTACTATGTAGGAAGAACAAAATTAGCGTAGGCTATAAAAACTGTGTGGGGGGGACAAAGCATGGGATTTGCTAAATGAATGGAAGGCATGTCAACTGGAGTCCATCCATTTATGATTTCATTTTGAAAAGTTGTGAGAAAACTAATTAAAAACGAGTAACTGTTATCCTGGCACAGTTAGCCTAAATATTTGTAATACTATGTTTTTAGTTATTGTATAAAATGAAACTCCCACAAAGTGTGGGTTCACAAAAATGTAATAAATAGCTTGAAAAACAACTTTTTTTAGTTGCAGATATAGTTTCTTTGGAAAGAATAGCCAATGAAGTCTAATAATCGTACAAAGTTAGAGGGAACACTGTTCAGGATTATTTATAATAATATTAATGAAGAGACATGCAATATGTCACAGTTATTTACATTTATTGTTATTGGCAGTCTAAAAAAAGGTTTTCAATTGTGTTTATATTTTAATATTTCTAAAATATGTGATAATTAAACACTGTTATGTTAGTTAATCTGCCTTTGTAAATACAATAGACACAAAAAGCGTTTGTCAGTCTCAAAAATATGTTTTATTATTATCATCTTTAAATGTAATATTTAATAAAAACTGGTTTATGAATGATACTAATGAAGGCTGCAATACGCAATTAATAGTAGTAAACAAATTGCACTGAATATCTTTCCTTTACATATTCCAATCACACTGGATGTAGCTTTTAAACCCCCCTTTTTATTCCTTTTTCATTTTGGCTAAGTCAAGTGGAGGAGTGCAGGCCATATAAAAGTCACCCCATCAGGGACAGTGGCTTTGAGAAGACTATTTTGTTGCCTTCCGAGAGCCCCAAGGAAATAGAGTTCGGATTAAAAGGGTTCGCGTTTATAGAGTTTTGGTGAGGCTTCCTTTGTCTGATGCCTGGTCACCTTTACTGTCACCGTGAACCCTTAAAATGAATCTGCACTGTAAAGAATAACACGTACATGGCCATATCTCTGCAATCGGTTACAATGAATCTCGGTTGTCATATCACCTTCCCAGTATCACAGCGGGGACGAACACTAGAGTGAAGAGCTGCAATAGCATGACTGAGAAACATTGTTAGCAGCTTTTATTTGGTTTTTCGGCTGCTGTTCTTTGTTGTGCACACTGAGAAACCCCAAATTATGTAGATAAGTAATATGATCTCTGAATCACATAACTAGCTCCTGACCCTGTTTAACAAATGCCACCTGCTTGAACAAAAACCACAAAGATGAAGAAGCAGAAAGCCAATAACTTAAAGGTTAAAGTGAGGTTCTTGAGAGGTAGGGCAGGTCTGAAAGTTGCTAAGCACTCGAGACTGAAAACAGAATGATCCCAGCCTGAATCCCTCTCAGCCAGGGTTCAAACAAAGTTCTTAAAGTAAACCAAATGTGAGACTTGGTTAAATCTAAGCACGGGGGAGGTTGGAGAGAGAGAGAGACTTTTTTGTGAGTAAAAAAGTCCAGATTTGAGTACACTGCTTGTGTAGGTGTGATATTATCCTGCACTGTGCCCGCTTCAAATTTAGTATATTCGCCTGAGAAGTGTCAGACGTGATTGAGTCTGAAAAAACAATGGGAAGACAGTAAAGCATCAAGGAGTAGTTGCCCGTGTTTCATCGTCAGTCTGTGATTATTAAAACATCACTCCACATTCTCAAAAGAAACATGCTGGTAAACCAACTAAAACCAAGACGGGATTCATTAAAAAAAAATAAAAAATAAAAATAAAAACACACATCGTGTTAGTCAGTCTTGCAATTGTTGATTGGTAGGTTAACGGATTAGACTGTAAAAGACCAGCTCCTTTAACAGTGAGTAAATCAAGTCATTTTCTTTGTCATTTCAGTGAAATACTGTATACTGGCTGAAGTTCTCACTTATTCATCATTTGGAAGTTGGGTAAAACTTAACTTGAAGGGGTGTGCATAAGACTAACATGACACCTTCATAATCATGACATGACATATGGTATGAAAGAAGTTTTATGCATGTGTGTGACAACTGTCATTAAGTGTCATTTGCTCAGTTATGACATTTTAATGCAAATATGACATTGTTTGAGATGTCTTTGTCATGACACCTTGACATAAACCAATACATCATAACCTGTCATAATCACGGCATAGCAGATTAATGATCAAACTTAAGAAACCACTTAGCTTTATTGGTTAACATTGCATTAAACTGTGGCTGCTTTTGACATTGGCTGTCATGAAGCCATTATAACTTTTTAATGACAAATTCAATGTGCACAACTGTAGTTGAGGACACAAAACATATTCATGACAGTTATAATGGCCTCATGACAGCCAATGTCAAAGCCAACCACATGACAGATTAAAGTAATGTTAACCCATAAAGCTAAATGGTTTCTTAAGTTTGATAATTCATCATCTGCTGTCATGATTATGACACATTTATGCAAATTTATGCTGTCTTGTTTGTCAAGTTGACTCAAACAATGTCATATTTGCATTAAAAATGTCATAATTGAGCAAAAAACATGCATAAACCTCCTTCATATACAGTAGATGACGTCAGTCTTATGCACACCCCTTCAAGTGAAGTGCTACCATAAGGGTTAATTAGCAAGATAACCCATGCATAGTGACAGCAAAGTGATCTGATAGAGCAAATTTAGCATTTGTGAACAATTTAAACTGAATTTGAAACCCAAAACAAGACAAAACCTTGTAAAACTGTCAACACTATAGCCACGGTGGAGCCGCAGGAGCCGAAACAGCACGAAGAAGCAGTTTCCACTGTAGCGGCTCGTTTCTTCAGATCATTAACACCATGTTGCAGCTCTGGCATTCATTCAACAGCACTTACATTTCATCTTTTGGTCCAACAACTCAAAGCTCTCTTTGGCTGTGTCCTTCAAAGTTAAACGTCTTCCTAAAGCGTCTCTCCCACGTCTAGAGACAGCCTCAGCATCCTTTAACTGTTCACTGGGCCTAAAACAGATGCATCATTTACTGCGCTCGGCGCGAGGCTTCGGGGCTTGATTCCCTGAGACCTGTGGGACATTAATTCAAACATGATTTGTATCCCCTTGACTTTTACATGCTCTCGTTTGTAATTGCACTTGCTTCTGGCGCAAAGTTATTAACAACGGCAAGCCGGAGTTCGCCTTTGTTCTGCACATCTATTGCTCGCTGCCCTTGATGATCAAATAAACACGGAAACTTTTGAAAGCCGAACCATCACGAATGCTGAAGATCTGGTGTGACAATAACCTGCGAAATAGTCTTGGGAGGAGAAATTTGTATGTTTTTGTCTCCACTGATTGCCAGTTATAATGTCACACAAGGTTGGGATCGGTGATTTCACATTAATAATAATTTGTCTTGTTTTTTTGTTTGTTTTTTGTCAAGTATTTGCCAGCCTGTTTATCCATTAGCCAGTGAAATGTTTTGTATTTTATATACATATAAAATTGTTAATTTATAGTTAAATGCAACAATAAATAATATATATACTTAAAATTGCATTTAAAACTAAATACATTTACAAATGAAAATTTTATTGTTAATTTT
>JAOTRC010000014.1:17781926-17795805 GCA_027497675.1 Cyprinella lutrensis | reverse complement strand
CCACTGATACCGTGGTCCTATAAGAGCAAACAGAGAAGTTACAATCCAGATGATATCCACCACTGTGCAGGTAAGTATAAAAAATATTCAAAATATTTTTAGATATCATTTTAATATACTATAAGTAATGTTTTTTTTGTTTGTTTTTTGTTTTTTAATATATATATATATATACACACACACACACGCACTTTTGTTTTTCCAAAATGCATCACAACTGTGAGGTTTAATCAACTAAGGGAAACACCAATTAACATTTAAAAAAATATAATATAAACTCAGTAAAAACAGCAATACATAATGTAATAATTTAAAATAATATCATGTATTTCTGTGAAGCTAAAGCTGAAGCCAATACTCCAGTCTTCAGTGACAAATGATCCTTACGAAATCATTCTAATATGCCAACTTGGAGCTCAGGGAACCTTTAGCATTATCATCCATGTTAAAACAGTTGTTCTGCTTGATATTTTTGTGAAAAAATGTAATATTTTGTTTCAGGATTCCTTGATGAACAAAGTTGGTAACAATGTAAAAGTCTTCACTGTCACTTTTAATCAGTTTCCATGTGTCCTCGCTGGATAAAAGTTTCCAGAAAGAAAACCAAGGAAGAAAAAGATGAGGAATAAATGCAAGAACATTGCGATAACAGGCTGACACAATGTCTCGGCACAACTAGTTCCACTGCATACACTAAATGCATCAACCAACCAATCAGAAACAAAGGACACTGAGCTAGTGCAAAATTTCCGTGCCATAACTAATGCAATGCAATTCAGAACTTGCAGATGAAATCAAAAGGCCAAGCTCTGGCCGTTATTTTTAATGGAATCTCGTCAGACCTGATTCATGAAATCTGCATTCATGAATGTGTGTGCAGCTGATGGGAGCTGATTCTCCTTCTTCCCCAGCTATTCAATAAACATCAGCAACACTGTTTAACAGAAGGATGCCCTGACATGGCTCAATGCTGAGAGGGTTTGTTTCAGTAATAGAGGTAGTACAGGCAGGAGAGAAGAAAGAAAGATGCTCCAAGATCAGCATTCATGTCAGAAAGTGTTGAAGTGGAAAGAGGTGTCACGCCTTAAGCACTTGACCTTCACATGACCAAACTGAGAGATATAAAAACCCAGAGACAGCTGAGTGAGATCATTCACTGGGAAAAAAAAATAAAAAATCTTGATTTAGCACAAATCAATTTCCATAACTGATACAATAGAGAAAAGAAAGGTCACGGCCCAGTAAATAAAAGGTTTTAGTTGATGATTCACTTGATTCTGTTCAGCGTATGTTATGGCTGCAAGGCAGAGGACAGCTCTTTAAAGGATTAGTTCACCCAAAATGAAAAATCTGTCATTTTTTACTCACCCTCATGTCGTTCCAAACTCATATGACTGGCTTTCTTCTGTGCAGCACGAAAGAAGGAATTATGAATAATGTCCTGGTCACTCTTCTCAAAGCAATTACAATCAATGGCGATTGAAGCTTTCAAGCTTCACAATGGTTGAAAAAGCATCTTAAAAAAATCATAAACATGGGCCCTATCTCATACGCAATACGCATTCCATGATAGTTCACAAGAGAAGTAGCGACGCTTATAAGACGTCACGCCACTGTTGCCATGGCGCGAAATGCAAATGGAGTGCAGGAAGTGATTTGCTGTATTTAGAAAGCACTATAACAAACTCAAAATGCCTATGTTGTGCATCATTTATGGTTACTTAAGTTTTTAAAGGAGTAGTTCACTTTTGAAAAAAAAACTTTTGCTGATAATTGACTCAGCCCATGTCATTCTTTCTTCAGTCGGGAAAAGAAAATAAGGTTTTTGATGAAAACATTCCAGCATTTTGCTCCATATAATGCACTTCAGTGGGAACCAAATGGTACACATTGCAAACTGTTCAAAGGGCTTTAAACAATTCCAGATGATGAATAAGGGTCTCATCAAGCGAAACGATCACTCATTTAATAAATAAATAACAAAGTTTAAGTTTTAGAAGCTCAAATGCTTGCCTTGGCTGATTTGACTGTTCAGAAAACTTGTTTTAATGATGCGTTCATGAATCAGACAGATCCATTCAACTCCCTGACTCAATGACCTGATCGTCTGAGCTCTTGAGGTAAGAATTTTAATAAATGATGATTTTCAAGTTGTTTTTTTTCCCCCCAAAGCTGGAACATTTGTAATGGTTAATTTTGAAGGAGATGGAAATCTACTGAATGTATCTGGAGAGCTCTATAAACAATGCATATGACCAGAACGAGGAAAAATTTGAACACAAAAATGTTAAGCAGTCAAAGACAATTCTAACAAACAACCTCAACAACAGTCTTTGTGCTTTTTAAGCTAAGTGCATTTGCATGCAACTGGCATGAATGGGTCTGGTAATTAGCAGCAGTGATTAACCGGTCAGCAGTGGAGGCCCGTGTGGAGGCAGGTTGATCAAGCCCCCCCTCCCTGACCCTCCTGGAGGCTTCACTGCATTCTAAGCAGCAGCTAGTGATTAACAGTGACACAATACTCCCGCCCTGTTGACATGCCAGCAACCCCTTAAGAAGAACATATTGCCTCCCTCGCAGCTACAGAGATGTGGTGCATTTACACACTTTGTCCATGTAATATTCGCTTCTAACTAGCCTAACTTGTTAAGTGTCATTTACAGAGATGAAAGGCTTCTCTGTGCTACGCATTTTCCATTTTTTTACTTTATTTTTTTTTTAGCAGCGACTAAAATAAGTAGTAAACGATCTGATAAAGCAGCCTTGTCTGAATCCCTGTGCCGTTTTTTCTTCTATTGTGTGACCATACGCCCCCACAAATCTGCTCAACAAGCTCCCCCTGATGTTCTGAGCAAGGTTTGGTGCATGTTCAATGGAGCTTTGATTGCATTGAATCTAATGTTCCTTACAGGTGTGCAGACAGAGAAATGTGCCTGGAATTATATTACCCATCCCTGCTGGAAAAACAGAAAATAGACATTTAAACCAGAGTAAGTGGGTTTACAGGACTTAAATCTGGTCCTGCTAGACTCTCAACCTTGTTGAGCTGGTGTACAGCGAATTTAGCACCCAAAACACTTGTGAAACAAGCAAACATGACTACAAAAAAATTGCTGGATTATAGTTTTAGCTGGTGAAAAGTAATCGTGATTTTAACGGTAAAAGACCTACAGTGCAAAACTATTAATTGGTTAAAAGAAAGTTTCCGTAGTATATACAGTAAATAACTAATATAATTTTACTGTAAAGTACCATTAAATTTACAGTTTTTAAAGTGAAAAAGAACAACTCATTGTATAATTTACAGTGAAAAACCATAAATTGACATTCCCACAATTCATTGTGTGACACTTTACATTTTATGTATTTTTTTTAAATAACTATGGATCCTCTTGTTTTTTTTTCTAATCAGTTATGTACATTAGAGTTTTATATTATATTTAATGTTGTTAAGTTAGTTTATTGCATTTTTTGGTGTTTAATGTTTGTGTGAATGAAACTGTGCAGCAACTTCTTCATATAAGCATTAACTTTCTAACTCTTTTTGCTCCTGTAACTCTCATCACTGCTGGTTGTCAGAGTATTAAATGGTAAAAAACAGATATCAATTACATATTTTCAAAACTTTGGTATATCAACTTTTTACGAGTAAATGAAATAGGGTTTATTGCTGTAAATTTTAAAGTGAAGTCTGTAATAATAATGCTACCGTATTTTTAACGGTAAAGAGCTGCCGTTCTTTTACCGTAAAAATTACGGTTTTAATTTTTACAGAATGTTTAAAGTGATAGTTGACCAAAAAACTTATATATATATTCCAAAAAGATCTGTCATCATGATCACTGATGTCATTCCAAATCTGTATGATTTTCTTTCTTCTGTATAACACACACAAACAAGTATATTTTAAAGACTTTTTTTTCCCACACACAAAGTCAATGGGGTCCAAAACAACACCATAAAGAAATGTATACAGGTTTGGAACAACATGAGAGTTTTAAAACGAGACATTTCAGATTTACAAATATCTACAGTTTACCAATCATTGAGAAAAAAGGGAATACATTTAAAGCGATAGGTGTTTTTTTTCAGCATATATAAACTGGCACTTGGACGTTTAATACCGTTCGTCCTCCTAAAGAAGAGAGCAAAGCCCGCTTAAACTGCGTGTCTGTACAGATTCGCACCGCGGCAGCTCAAAAACCGCTCGCCGCGTTTCCGGCTCAGAAGCGCACCACACAAACTGCCTCAGACTTCAAAGCGTGCTCTTAGAGACACACTAAACCACAGTTAACGATCAGGTGAAAGTAACTAGAAGTCAATTACATGACTATAAAAGGTAATAGGAGTGATTGCACTGCCACCGCTCTGATACTGCCTCCCGTGTGCCACCACAGCTTCTCTCTCCCTTTGTCGATTTAAAGCACTGCTGTAATGAGAGTGATATGGCAATCAGGCAGCTTAAGCAGCCAGTCAGCTACTGAGGAGTATTTCGTCTGTGTTTGTGTCCAAGCTGCTGGGCTTGCTGGGATGATTACAAGAAGCCAAACGGCGCTCGTTTCATCAGCATTCCATCGGTTTCTTTTTTTTTTCTGGGTCAATTTCAACTGACTTCCTGCTCCAGACACATTGATGTCTGAACACAACCAAGAGGTGTTGTTTTCGGTTTGTTACGCAGGGGTGTTTTGCAGCAACCCAATGCAGATAGGCTGGCAAGCTGAATCCTTTTTAACTTCGCAACTCTCATTTTTAAACTCTTTTCCATTTGAGAGGCGTTTCGCCCAATGCTGAAGAGGTTCTGGCAGCACTTCTATGATAAGGGACCGTGTCTTTGAGCAATGCCCACGAGATTTATTGGACCATTTTCAGAAGTGCAAGACCTAAAAATGGGTGCCTAAAAGGAAACCAAGCGATGATATTTTGGCAGCACACCCAAGAACCACTCCAACATTAAGACAGCTTGTGAACTTTAAAAAAGCCATTATAGAGTAAATTTCATGTCTAATAAAATGACATAAAGCAATATCCATATTATGTAAATCAAGTACAGTTGGTCATTTAAAATGAAAGGTGGTCATCTTTAACGTAATAGAGGGCCATTTAATTTAATGCAGTAAAAAGGGCATCTATGATGAAAGAGTGAATGCAGGCTAGATATAAATGATAGCCATCAGACTGCCCTCACCATTTTAATAGGCATGCGGAAGAGCACTTTCCACGAAGCCGGTCCCTCTGTCCTCCTGCCCAAATCTGCGGCACACTTATTGTGTTCCTGCCTTTTTCCTCTCCCGTTCATGGTCTGATAGCATCGATTGGCTGGTCAGAGCCAGGAAATTCCAAAGAGACCAAAATAATTACAAGGAGATAAGACTATCTACTGTAATTAACCACTCTCATCTGCCGGCATGGGCCAAGGTTCCTTTTAGGCAGGAAATAAATTATCCTTCAGAACTTGCCACCTCTGAAATATAGGAACAATTAAAGTAGAATTAGTTCTGATCCATGGTCCCCGCAATCAAAAAAGGACATATTTCAACCATAGCATTATGGCACTATTACACTACTAATTGTCAACACTGTGTGCAATAATGAATTGTATCATAGATGGGAAGGGCATCTGCACGATTACCTACAATTCATTATACTAGTGTTTTAAAAAAAAAAAAAAAAAAACCTGGTGGTGTACAAAACCAGCTAAATGGAAGCAAAAATTAAAATATAAAATATAATCTATATAATATGACAATATTGTTTTTATAAACAGTAGAAATATCATTGATATGATATAATGATATAATTTGTTAAACTACAACCAATGTCATGTTCTTAAAAATATTCTTGGTGCAGCATGAACAAAGCTGTTGTTTATGTATTTACCTCAATTACAGACAATTTTACACTGAATTATTACAGTACAAGACTTCATACCCCTGGTGAATATTTTATATTTTTTCTAACGAAACTTTCTATAGCCTTTTAGCTTTGAGCAAAGCTATCAGTATGCCTTTTTCCCTTTTCCCCATGTTGAAAAAAACTCAATGTTTGAGAGAGGAAGAATTTTAATAAGCATACGGTAACCCCCAAGGTAATTAGCTAGGGGATCAAGAGCAGCAAAAGCGCTTGATTCCTCGCCCATTTGAAGGAACGTTACAGCGTGTAGCTGCATTAAAGACAAGCGTGCAGCCAGCCAATAGGGAGAGGGGCTGCTCGCCGTACCCCGTTTAAACTTGATGCTTTCAGCGAGCATTTCTAATCCATTTGTCTATCTTGTTCCTTTATTTTTCTACAGGGACAACCTGTTTTGACTGGCCCGCCCTCTCAGTCTTTTCGAATTCTTGAAAATCATCAATTCCCCGACTGTTTCTGCACCTTCAGAGGCAGCGCGGAGTGCTTGGCATGCGGAGTGTTGTACTGCAGTAAACAAGAGAAACTCCTTTGAGCTATTTTGACATTTCACCATCAAGTGAAATGCAAATGGATGACCCTTGGGCAACAGTACTCTCTTTCCTAACAGGGTTCAGATGCTGAACAAGGGCACTATGGTGGGAGCGGCTCGACCAAACAGAATTTCAGCTATCAAGATTTGTTCGGATAACAATGACCCCTTGCTAGAGTTTAAGATGTCAAAGTGAATAAATAAGATTGCGTCAATGTTTACATGGACATACATGGCTGGTTAAGAATTCAGAGATATTTCAAAAGCGAACGGGTAACAAAGCTTCTTTTGGTTGGTCTAACAATTTATAACTAAACATATTAGGGATCCTTCATATTTCTGATCAATATCATCCCAAAAATAATTGGAAATGAAAATCTGGCCATTGCCATCAGCGACAATCCTTCAGCCCATACAAGAGGTCAGAAAGTGTCACTGAGGGCATCGTGACCAACTACACACACTGCAGAAGCAGGGAAAGACTCCTACCTGACAGCTGGGTGCTAGCAAACAGACAGGCCGAGCATGCTGGGAAAAGCTTTGGTAAAGGTCACACTAGGCGAGGAGGGACAGCTTTGCTGCTTGGGACTGGGAGAGATTGATCAGAAGGGCAGAGGAGCCTAGCCGTCATCCCGTTCCACTTGGCCACTCCTCCAGTAGACCAGACAGAATATTTTTAGCTGCAGGGAGAGCGTGACAAGTTGCTAATATCTTGGAAGATGGGCGTGTGACACTGACTTCTGCAGTAAAGAGCCATGTAAAGGAGGTGAACATGCACTCTCGGCTATGGTCAGCTTGCACGGGTCAATCGGGTCACAGACACAGTCTGTGGTCTGCTGAGGAGGGCTATTTTAACACTTAGCAAGGCAGATCACAGAAAGATCGTTCTAGCAATGGATCTTGCCAACAAGCATCTCAATGAATCAGACAGACTGACATTTAACACAAGCATGTGTCTTTGTGTGCTACACAAGTGAATGATACTTCATATTGTGTGGCTTGGTGAAGTGTTTCAAACTAAATCACATTTCAAAGCTACTAGTCTTATGGTTTTACCAGGCGGATGATGAAACGGACGAAATTAACAAATAAATAAATCCCACAGGTGGACATTACAGGAGTGACTCAAACAATTTAAGAGCCAAAACGTCAAAGAGACTTTAGGATGGGTTCTTTGGAGGCGGGACAATAAGTACTTTGGAACTGCATAGCAACACCCTAGAAATGTGGCCGTTTCCTAGTTTTACATGGAAAGCATGAAGACTGAACCATAGATCAAATTAGAAAATAAATGATAGATAGATATAACGATAAATCAACAATGATCAGTAGATAGTAGAGAGAAGGATGGATGGAACGATAGATAGAAACAATATACAGAATGATGGATGATGGATGGAACAAAAAGACAATAGATAGAATGATAGAACATAGTAGAAAAATACACTAAATGATGAATCAAAATAGAGATAGAACGATAGAACTAGCGATAGAATGAGCGAACGAACGATAGATAGATTAGATTAAAGGTAAAATAATGCAGTAATTTAGTGAATAATGAAGAGATAGAACGAACGAACGAACGAACAATAGAATGAACGAACGATGGATAGAATGAACGAACAAACGAACGAACGATGGATGGATGGATGAATGGATGGATGGATGGATGGATGGATTAAAGTTAAGATAAAGTAGCTATAAACTTTGTCGTTTATCGGATCATAAAATGGGTTATAAATATATTATTTTAAATGTGAATTGGGCTATTATAATCAAATGCCAAGAAGAGTAAAAAGAAATACAGGGAACGAAAGAAGTAACTTATCTAAAGTGTGTACATAGAATATTTGTGTAAGCAGCCGTAAACATGCATTGATTTGCTTCCTCCATCAAACCTATTTCTCTTACGGGACATTTTATACCCTCATAATATGTGTTCACGGACTCCCTCATAAACATCATCAGTTTAACGCACCTTGATTATGGTTCAGTTCTCCTGCAAAAGAATCAGCTTTATTGCACATAAAAGCATACTATTGATTTTTCTTTTCTCCCCCAGCTCTCTGGAACAAGACGTTGACGGAATACTATGGAACATAACCTGCAGGAGCGCCCGTTTGATCAATGTTTCTAATTGGAAACAGGCCTAAATGGTTCCTTTAGATGAAAACAAAGTTCCAACAACTCCTATAAGCATGGCTTTACACAAACAAGTACACCTCACTTTAACTACGAAGAAGTTTCTTGTCTGTTGTCACTTAGGCCTACTTCCACTAGGCTAAGTTGTTTAAAACTCCCCCTATGTTTAAAACTTGTATGACTAACTGATTTCCTCAACACAAAAGTTGAAGGGGTAATAATAAAAGTACAGAATTGGGTCTGTCCAAAAAGCACCAAAATGATGAAAAAGCACCCTACAATTATAAAAGTGGTCCAAATATCTTGTGCTCTATGTTAAGCCTTTTATGTGATAGCTTTGTGTGAGAAACAAACTGAAATTGAAGTCGTTTTTCACTGATAACCATCCCCTCTAGTGAGTTAACCTCTAAATTGAACACAAGAATCAGACCAATTTGGTGAACTGGATTACCTCAACAATTCAAAAAAAAAAAAGAAAGAAATTATGTTCACACAGCGGACTTATACTTCTCTGATAAAAAAAAAAAACAATGATCATAACTGATCAACACAGATTTTGGACTACACTCAATTCATGTGGATTAGTTTTAAGATCTTGTTATGAACTTTTTGAAGTAGTTGCATGGACTCTCAATGAGGGACACAAATCTCCCAAATTACATTAAAAGATCTTCATTTGTGTTTCGAAAGTGAACAAAAGTCTCACAGGTAAGGAACGACATGAGGGTGAGTAATGATGATGACAAAATTTATATTTTTGAGAGAACTAACCCACTAAAGCACTAAACTTACCAACTGGAAATAAAAAACTAAAGGTAAACTAATAAAAAAATGACAAAAATATATTTATTAGATTAAATCACTGGTGCTAGAAGCTTTTAACACTTTCACCTTGCCCAGTTCTCTCAATTGATGTACTGTATCACAGTCTTCCCATACTAAAGCAGAAGTGGGCCAAAAGTTTCTCTCGCTCTAGGTCCTAATATACCCAATTATCTGCTTTCCTTCAGATGAGCTGCTGTGTAAATACTCCAAAGGGGGGAGCCCAAGCACAACAAGATATCCAGGCCCTGCCTGATCAATAAGGGCAGAGCCACGCAACCTGCCACGAATGCACCTTGACAAGGCCAACGTTCCCCAAGGTCTAGCCCAGCGGCACTGTGCAATTATAGCCGCATAACTCACAATGATAAACAGCTGCCCGGAATGCTAAGTGTAGACCACCCAGATCCTTCCGCATAACACATGCCACAGCAGACCTCAGGTAAAAGCTCTTACATGCCGAGATGAGCAGATAGGTGAAGATAGAGGACGACTAGAATTAAGATGAAGATAGAGGAATTCGTGTAGCGCAGCTAGCACAAACCGTACCACAGGTCAACTCAAATCTAGCGCTGGTACTGTGAATTAGCTGCACATTTTGACAGCTGTCATTGTAGATTTGGGGATAAAATGTTCCTTTCGAAGTCTGACTGAGGTCAGCTTAGCTCCGGGGATCTGTCTGAGAAAAAATGGCCGCATATTCTAATGTTTATTCCTGGTAATATCACATTCATTTCATGCTTGGCTGTGTTAAGCAACAGTGATGTTCAAGATTTTCACGTCCGCCAAGATGGCCGCTAATTGCAGCATTTGTCATTTGATATCTTAAAGGAACCGAGACACGATTTCTGTCACAGGAAACTGTGGCACAGCTGGAGGGACGCGCGTTTGATCTCAACACTTGGACATTTCGTCTTTCCTTGTTAATGACCCTGTTTTCCAGAGTTGAATCTGCCAGTAATGCATTTTTTCTTTTTTTTTCCCCCATAGTCATGGCTCATTTTTTTAGTGGCCAAGCATGAATATCATAAATAGATAGCATGCTGCTTTTACAAGTTGGAAATGTTTTTTGGTGAGATTTTTAATTTCACAGGACATTAACTCTTATACAACAAAGGCTCGTGTAAATAGATTTAGGCTGTCGCTTATCGAAAAAGTCAAACATTTCATAAAATTCACACTCACAGTTAAATTTGTTTATGCATGAAAGGGTGGCATTTTATCAGAAGAAGCTTGATTTCCATTGAAGTTCAGGTCTGTGCACGCCACGCAAATCTCCTCTTTGGTATCTCTTTTTAAATGACTAATCAGATAATAGTTGGCCAATTGATCTCTTATGCACTTGCCGTTCCTTCTGCCCAACATCACTATAGTGGGAATATCATCAAGTGGTTCTAACAAGCTACAAAATGCCCTAAAGGAACATGTAGATGTCACCACTAGAGCTTAATGCTTGTTTTAAGGAGAGCTCTCTGAAACCTTGTTTATCAGAGGGCTAACACAGATGGTGATGATATTGACACAATGCAAGAGATAAGCCACTTCACATCCTTATTGATTGCTAACCCTGACAATCATCTGGAGACTAATTCTTTAGCTTCCAGCCCTGATGACACTATTGTAAGTTTAAAGCACACACACAAACATCTGAAGCTTGAAGGAAAATTTGATCAAACAATGCTAATTAGGTCATCATTTCCTCTGCCTCATGTTGTTTCAAACTTATATGTATTTCTTTCTTGGAACATAAAAGAAGTTTAGAAAAACACAATGAAAGTAAATGGTGACCCAAACGAATAAAAGACATGATGTGTTGCAAGTTTTCAAGAGTCGTACGATAGATTTTGTATGGTGAACAGCCCACAAATTTAAGCCAAAAAAAATATTTGTTAGTGTCTTCTAACTGATGTGCATATACAAATTTGGTGTGTTCTGGTATTTCTGTATTTAAATAGTACAATTGAGATTGGCGAGTCTAAGGATCCACTGGAGGCTAGTTGTAGCGAGAACCCAAGTGCAGTATTTATTCAAAAGTAACAAAAACATGGCCTGGGTTGTGGCGTAGGCTGGACCAGAGCTGTGGGCGGACCATGGCTGTGGGCGGATCTGGGCCGTGGGGTGGTGTGGGCGGACCAGGGCCGTGGCGTGGGCGGACCTGGGCCGTGGCGTGGGCGGACCTGGGCCGTGGATTGGTGTGGGCGGACCTGGGCCGTGGCGTGGGTGGACCTGGGCCGTGGATTGGTGTGGGTGGATTTGGGCCATGTTGTGGGCGGACCTGGGCCGTGGCGTGGGCGGACCTGGGCCGTGGAGTGGGGTGGGTGGACCAGGGCCGTGGCAGTGACCATCCGGCAGTGCAGGGAGCCAGAGTGGCACGGCAGGCCGAGTACTGAATGCTTTCAAATATTAGTGTCACGGTCACTTGATAATGGATCTGGTGAAGAAGCTGTTAGCGATCAAAATATCGATTTTCAAGATGTTGAAAATTATAGTTTTGAGAATATGTTTGAGATCACGAATATGAGCCAGATGCAGAATGCACAGGGAAATGAGCTCTGACGAGGACAGTGATGATGGTATAAAACATCTGTTTAAACCGAACCCTTCTGAGCTCAAAAACGTAAATTATGCTTTATTTTACTCTTTTTTATTTATTACTCTAATATCAGGAGACTTGTATGTGATCGCAACAGGTATAGATCCATTAATGTTAGATATAGCTAGATCCAGGTCGCTAAAGACCCGAATATCTACTGACTGGTGAAACGTTTATGCATTCATGCATTTAAGGGTTAAAAATGTGGAAAAGTAATGTGTATCACTTAAAAATATATGAAAATTTGATGTGTACATTTATAAAGTAATACGTTACATTACTAGATACATCAAATACTTAATTTGATTACCTCATAAATGTTACTTGTGCATTACCTCAACACTGATAAATGGCCATGTAAAGTATAATGTGGTCTCAGAAAAAAAAAAAAAAAACTTCCCAGTGTCTCATTGCAGAGCAAGTTTCTTCAACCAACTCTCACAGCCGTGAAAGGAAACAAACGACCTGTGAGCAGCAACCAGCATATTAGCACTGAAACCTACAGCAATCTCTGTCAATTACACTACCAATTCTCTCCCCATCTAACCACCTCCAAATTGGATAAAGGGGCAATCATCAGCTTAAAGGGTCTAAAACCTGCCCTTGGTATTCAAACGATGCCAAAGTTGTACATTTAATAATGACTGTCTCTCAATAAAAAACAATAGACATGGATTAGATTTCTGAGATGCAAGTACGTTTGGGCAATTTCATTACGCCCCTCCTGTGCCGGGCGCTCTCTCCCTCCGATAGAAAAAAAATGAGCTCTCAGCAAGAATCACGCTGAATAACTGAAATACTTTAGCACTGTAACAAGCAGAATAAAGGGCCCAGAGCAATGTCATACTCTGACACGCACTCGTTTCTATATAATAGCCCACCTCGCACAAAAAAACACAAGCAAATATGAGCCCCCCAAGCAATAGCTTTGACCTAAACATCTCTGTCTGATTGATGAAGTCATTTCATTTAATTCGGACATAACAGTCATCTCCACTGATCTAAGATAAATCATTTAATAACACGAGAAACATCCAGTTAATAATGCTAACATCCGATGTCACAGAGGAGTCAGAACATAACATCCTTATCATCGTTTACCACAGAGCAAGGTCGTGTGTGTTAAGAGCTACATTGTCCCCTGGATCTCCTCTGAAATGCTTTATTCATTATTTGTTTTACTGAGATCAAAAAATGTGAAAGATTCAAGAATATGTTCAACTAAAGATTATAGTCCTTTAAGATGGTGGAAAGAAAACACGTATTGACGTAAATTAGTGTAGTTAGATTGCCTAAAAAGTAAAAATGGTGTTTAGGCTTTCCTTGGCCGAATTCCTACTTTATGCAGTGCTACACAAATGGAGCTAGCATAAAGTTAATTTAACTCTGTGCGATTTAAATTCTTCTGCGGATCATTAACAATGAACTCCATTTTCCTCTCGAGCACTGGTGGGTGAGATCTCGCCTTTGGCAACATTAACCTTTTCAAGAACTTTCCTTTAACTGCAAAAAGAGATATCTCAGACTCAGTCTGTAAAAGCACAGTTTAAATATATCACAGGTAAAGATGAAAAAGGGCATTCAAACTTGTTGGCTCAAAAACTTTTTTTTGACTTTTCTGACTGAAAAAATATAAGAAAGGGAGAGATGAATTCAAAATAAATGAACACAAATAATGTTCATGGTCGACAATTAGCACAGCACAATCAACAAAAAAATATGTTTGCTCATTCATTTTTATAAATATGAATGATAAAGTCAGAAAAATTCCAATAACAATAATAAATGGTAGTTGGAAGTTATAGATGCATTTTCGGACTCAAAGATAAAAAAATATCAAAGATAAAAAATAAAAATAACACCACTTTTGTACTTGGCTGAGAGAA